>JAVSCE010022716.1:0-54163 GCA_032199065.1 Smutsia gigantea | reverse complement strand
TTTTTCTAAAATTTTTTCAACATTTATTCTTCCAGATCTATGCTGTCCAATAGAGTAGCCACTGGCTGGCCACATGTGGCACTTGAGCACTTGAAATGAGGTTATTCAAAATTGAGGTGTGCTGTAAGTGTAAAATACACACCAGATTTCAAAGACTTCTTCAGAGACAAAGAAATGTCTCTTAAATAACTTTCAATATTGGTTACGTGCTGAAATGACTCTTTTAGATATTTTGGGTTAAATGAAATTTATCTAACACTGAAACTGTTAGAAAACATTACACACATGGCTTGCATTATATTTTAATTGGACAGCTATGTTCTAGATGAATTTAAAAATCATTTTGTCAAGTTTCTAAGGAAATACTCCTTTGGGCTGCATTGTATTTATAAGTTGTCCATCTTTATAATATCAATTCTTCCTGCCAAAAGCATATGCATCATCATTTATACATTTTTGTCCTTATTGAAGTGTTACAGTTCTTGTAGATCCTGACAATTTTTTGTTTCTCTCCCAAGTATTTCATAGTTTCTGTTACTGTTGTTGGTTATAACTTGTCATTATCTTACCTAAGTTTTTTATATACAATAGTTTTGGAACCCTCCACTTAACTAGATCCTGCTTCTAACAGATTTTTTCAAGTGATTCTCTTGTGTTTTCTATGTGAATAGTCATCTGCCTTGAATAGTAATTTTGCCTCCTTTTTTTCTAATAGCTGTACCTATGTCTTAATTTTCTCTTGTCTTGTTGTTTTGTCTGGAACTTCCAGAACAATGTGAAGTAAGTGGTGGGCAGACAACCTTGTATCCAGATACGAACAAGAATGCCTTGACGAAAGTGTTTCCAAGTGTGCGCCAGGGAACGCTAATTCTTTGGAATATTCATCTATGCACCTTGAGAGAAGAGTTTCATGGTTAAATGAATTCGCAAACTGCTGAGTTAAATAGAATTCTTGTCTGCTGGACTTTTCAAATGAGTTATTATGCTAATGTGTTTCTTTATCCCTATAAGGTAGGGATATTGAGGCTAGGTAATGGGCTTGTGTTCTACTAAATCCATTTTGGGAAATGCAGATGTAATGTTTCCTTTTTACTGATGATGTTGCCATTGATTTGCAGTAGATGGTGTTTATTATATTAAGAAAATATTGTTCTGTCCCTTGCCTATTGAGCTTTTTCCTTAATTGGAAAGGGCATTTAACTTCCTAAAAGGTTCTTGGCATAGTATTAATTTGGCCCTGTGTTTTTCTCCTTGGACCTACTGATGTTGCAAGTTCTATGTATATATTTCCTAACATACAGCCATCCTTACATTTGGTCATAATATGTTATTCTTTTAGTAGGCTATATTTGCTAGCCTTTCTTTTGGACTTTAACATCTGTTTACCTAGGTAAAGTTGAGTTTTCTTCTTTATGCTGTTTGCCATCATCTGGTATCAGATTTATACCATATGAGCTGAGATGCTTTAAATATTTTAACATGAATCTAGAACAGGGTGAACAGTCTGAAGATCATTTGTACTTTGGCACTTCTGTTTTCTTTTTTATTTAATTCTGCCAGTTTATGTTATCCTAAAAATATGTCCATTTTGTACAGATTTCAAATTGATTTCAATCATAAAGCTAGGATAAGTACAGTATTCCTCTTCAACTAAAATATTTTAGCTCAAATTCTGACATAAAAATAATTCTGATGTTATCTAGTCACACTAACTGATCCTTTCCTGCAAGTCATAGGTTTAGTTGTACATTGTCTTGTCTTGCAATTGAAATTTTTTCTTTGTGATTATATGCTGTTCTGTATTAATTACTTTTTGTTTCCTTTGGTTTTAATTTGTTGTTCCTTCTATAACATGTTGAGTGATTTCATTTACTTTTATTCTTTATTGTTTAATGATGAAAACTTTTAAGGCACTGACTTTCTTTGACTTTTAAAATTTGTTAATGTTTCAAAATCGCCAACATTTCATTCTGAAAAATTTGAAACATACAGAAAAGTTGAATTTTACAGTAAATACCATGTACCCACCATGTAGACTCTATACTTGCTAACATCTTACTGCGTTTGCTTTATCCCATTTCCATCCACCTCTTTTTGGATGCATTTTCAGATACGGTGAAGACATAAGTAAACCTCGGCGCCTAAACCCTTCTTGCTGCAGATGTGATGTTAGTTTCTTATTTTCTAAATTGTCTTACTCCTTTTTTATTTTCTCTTTGATTCAGTACTTATTCAAGAGGTGTTTACATTTCAATTGGTTGTGTTTTAAAACTAAAATATGACTCTAATCTTGTGTTTGAGTCAGAGAAGGTAGCCTGGGCTATGTACACTTCTGTAGTTTTGAGTGATTTGGTGCTGTGGACTCCAGCAAGGGACAGCTAGCCTGTCCTAGGCACACCGGTACTGTGAGCACAATGGAAGATGATACACTTGTGATACGTCCATCGCTATTTTTGTCCTTAACTGTCTAAAAACCCTTCACCGAACAGGACTGAGCCTTGCTATATGAATTACCACCACAAAAGGATATAAAGGTGTGCAGAGCTGAAGGGGAAGAAATGCACATGAAGACAATTCATTCTGAACTGAAAAGGGTTTAGCTCCATTCAGTGTGTCCAGTGTGCTATACACTTGAAAAACCCCATCTGGAAATAGGCAAATAAGGAAGAATACCCTTTAGATGCGTTTACTTTTTTTTTTTTACAAAGTATTGTGTAAATCCTCAAAAGTAGGGAAATAGGGAAATACTTTCCTAAAAGGATATCAAGTTGTCAGTCAGCTGAAATGGCCCTGCTGTAGGTAGCATGTTTTAATTTTGATCAAGATGAATGTTAGGCAGTTAGGACACTAGGCAAATTAATCATTAGGTTACTTGGAAGGATGGATGCTTAGGCAGACCCTGGCAGGTACAGTAGTAGCTACAATGATGGTGGCAGTGATGGGGGTGTTATTTTTATAAGTTTGAGTTTATGCCACTTGTACTTAGGAGTCATTGGCAAATTATGAAACTCTTCTCTCTCCGCAGATTTCGCTTTATGTCAGTAGAAATGGACAGCAGCAGTTTTATTCAGTTTGATGTGCCCGAGTACAGCAGCACCGTACTGAGCCAGCTAAACGAACTCCGCCTCCAAGGGAAACTATGTGACATCATTGTCCACATTCAGGGTCAGCCATTCCGAGCCCACAAAGCAGTCCTCGCGGCCAGCTCCCCATATTTCCGGGACCATTCAGCATTAAGTACCATGAGTGGCTTGTCAATATCAGTGATTAAAAATCCCAATGTGTTTGAACAGTTGCTTTCATTTTGTTACACTGGAAGAATGTCCTTGCAGCTGAAGGATGTTGTCAGTTTTCTGACTGCAGCTAGTTTTCTTCAGATGCAGTGTGTCATTGACAAGTGCACGCAGATCCTAGAGAGCATCCATTCAAAGATCAGCGTTGGAGATGTTGACTCTATTACCGTCGGTGCTGAAGAGGCTCCGGAGGGCCGGAACGGAGTTAAGGACAGCAGCTTCTTTGCCAACCCAGTTGAGATCTCCCCCCCGTATTGCTCTCAGGTACGGCAGCCCACCACAAGCGGCGATCTTCGGATGGAGGCGACGCCCAGCAAAGCTTTGCGCAGCCGCTTACAGGAGGAAGGGCACTCGGACCGGGGGAGCAGCGGGAGCGTGTCTGAGTATGAGATTCAGATAGAGGGGGACCACGAGCAAGGGGACCTGCTGGTGAGGGAGAGCCAGATCACGGAGGTGAAAGTGAAGATGGAGAAGTCGGACCGGCCCAGCTGTTCTGACAGCTCCTCCCTGGGGGACGATGGGTACCACACCGAGATGGTTGACGGGGAACAAGTTGTGGCTGTGAATGTGGGTTCCTATGGCTCTGTGCTCCAGCACGCATACTCCTATTCCCAGGCAGCCTCACAGCCAACCAGCGTTTCAGAAGCTTTTGGAAGTTTGAGTAATTCCAGCCCATCCAGATCCATGCTGAGCTGTTTCCGAGGAGGGCGTGCCCGCCAAAAGCGGGCTCTGTCTGTCCATCTGCACAGTGATCTGCAGGGCCTGGTGCAGGGTTCTGACAGTGAAGCTCTGATGAATAACCCCGGGTATGAGAGCAGTCCCCGGGAGAGGAGTGTAAGAGGTCACTGGTACCCGTACAATGAGAGGCTGATCTGTATTTACTGTGGGAAGTCCTTCAACCAGAAAGGTAGCCTTGACAGGCACATGCGTCTCCATATGGGAATCACCCCCTTTGTGTGCAAGTTCTGTGGGAAGAAGTACACACGAAAGGACCAACTGGAGTACCACATTCGGGGCCATACTGATGATAAACCATTCCGCTGTGAGATCTGCGGAAAGTGCTTTCCATTCCAAGGTACCCTCAACCAGCACCTGCGCAAAAACCACCCTGGCGTAGCTGAAGTTCGGAGTCGCATGGAGTCTCCGGAGAGAACAGATGTGTACATGGAACAGAAACTAGAAAATGAGGCATCGGCCTCAGAGATGGCCCTAGATTCCCGGATGGAAATTCACACAGTGTCCGATGCTCCTGATTAAGAGGGTAAAGAAATGCACCCAAACAAAGCACATTAATCGATGCATATTTGTGATTTGCTTTGTTGTAATCTTTGGTTTTCCCAACCATCTGGAAATCTCTTGGTCGCTTGGCAGTTTTTCTAAGGTTTCTGGAAGGAACACTTCATTGTGTTTATCCTTTCCCCGCCCTCCCTTCCCCAAGGAGCTCAAAGCATGAAGGGCAACGTATCCAGGGAAAACACAGGCTGACAGTATTCCTCTTTGGCTGAACTCTTAATCCAAAATGTGCCAGTGATTTAGCTATGCCAACTAGTTGGCCCCACGTTCTCTGCCAAGAGGCGTGCTCTCTCGTGTGCACTGGCACCAGTGCATTTCCACGGAGAGAGGCTAGGATGCCGTCAGCTGATACAAATGGGTAACCTTTTCTAATTTAAAGTACTTTTAGGAGGTATTTAGACAATTTATATATATATATATAATAAAGCGATTATTATATATATAGCATATATACATTCTCAAATTTGATTTTATTCTGTTGAGGTGAATGTAAGAGGAATATATAATTTAATACAATGTGAACAGGGCCTTTGACTCTGTCTCATCCCTACCTAAAATGTTAGGGTTTTGTCCCTTTATTTCCCTTACAAAAGAATGTTAATAGGTTTTCATATATATTAATCATTGTGTCCAAAAGCAAGCAAAGCAAATCACAGCGTTCATGGCTCTGCTTCATAACAAATACATAAACCAAATGCCATAAAATGTATTCAACTCTAGTTGGAAACCGTTCAGAATTTTTGTTAGTTGTCCAGTAGGAAAGCTGGATGACCCGTGGTGCTGACCTTTTTACATATTGTAGTGTTATATTAGACAACCCCAAAGGAGCAGTGGTTTTCAGTGTTTTTACTGGCCTACGAATCTACCTTCATTCCGTACTGTAGAAGCATACATACCAGGTAACTGAACCCAATCACTCTCTACCGTGAGTTAGTACTTGCACGAAAGGAAAGGGATTTGTAGTTCTGTCTACAAAATTCTCGAGGCAGTGTTGTGGTGGTGTTATTTGTTTTTTGTTCTCTTTCTTTCTTTCTTTCTCTTTACAAACAGCCAGTTCAGGTGCACAGCAACTTTTTCTACATGCAGTTCCCAGGGAAACTGCAGAACTTGGAATTTGTACTTTTTGTAAAGATATACTCAATGGGAATTGCAAGCAATATATCTATCTTAGTATTGTGTGTGCTAACGAGAGCCTCAGTGGCTTTCCCCACTCTCTCAGTGTTTCCTGCTTAAAGAAACCAACAATTCAAAAGCCCTCTAAGATATTCTGTGTGTCACCAAATCGTGTGTCACCATTTTTTGGGTCACGTGGTGCTATTTTTATGTTTCATATCTTTTAGGTGAGTATAGTTGTAGAAAATGTGAAATCTAATGGTAATAGTGAATTACAATTTTTTTCCTCTCTTTGAGTTTAGAACTTGAAAAGAGACCTCAAAAGCGTGTGCTGGCAAACACGTGACTGTATAAAAACATACCTGAGTCCCATTTGAATATGTTTTATTAGTACTTAGGAACCATCTTCAGTTCTATATTTTGTTCACCTGTGTGTGCTTCTAGTACACAAAACGGGCTTTACAAGGTCGCCTTGGCACTGTTGCCTCCGACAAGAGAGTAATATCCTAAGCCAGGAGTTTGATCCGATAGCGAGTTCGTGCTGTGGGCTGCCAGTAGGAGGTCGGCATTCCAGACTCTCTGATGGAGAGCCCTGCTGTGCGGCTCACAGCCCGGGTGCCTCCACTGGAGGACAGTACAGACCTGACGGAAAGCAGGCAGGAAAAGACAGACCTCACAGGCTGGGAGTTATAGGAATGCAAAAATAGACATTTGCTGGTTTTTCATGCTTTTTTGGCTCTTAAAATACCAAGAATGGTGGGATTCGGGGGCGGGGGTTGTTTTTTGGGGATTTTTTTGTTTTGTTTTTCGTTTTGTTTTGAGAAGAAGAATCATTCAGGCCCTTGTGTGATAGCCCCCCAGGGGTGGTAGCTGTGCAGTAGCATCTCTTTAGCGCACAGGACCTATCCATTCGTGTGTGAACTGCCGCGCTACACATCAGTGTTAACCACGTACAGATTACGCGCTAATCCTGCTGCTCCCAAGGAGCAGCTTTTGCTAAATCGGGTATATAGTATGCCTTTTTCCCGTCAGACTGCCTAAGTATAAGGGGTTTGTTCTCTCCCTGAAGCACTTGTTCAACTCCTGTCAAAGCCGCGTGCCTCAAGGGGAGGCTGCACCCCAAGTGTTTACCCACTTTAAATATGTTCTGGGGTTTCAGGTAAATGTTTGTGATCTTTTTTCCTTACATGAATAAGGTTGGTTTTGATTTTTTTTTTAATTAAATGCAAAAAATTTGTGTTGTGATACAAAAAATTAAGTTTGTGACAAGAAATGCCCAAGTCAGGGACATGAGAGGTGAGGCTCAGGGAAGGGACCTCCTTTTCACTCAGGCTTGGGGCCTTCTGCGGGGTCTCCAGAGCATTCTGTGATTCATGAGACAAGTTGGGGGGAGCACTCGGGCAGGCACCTCGGGTGGCCTGGTTCTTGTCACCGTGTCAGTCTTAACTTTATTTACATGGAGTTCTTTGTATTTGTAAATTTGTTTAACTGGTTTGAGTTTACCAAAGAGTGACTTATCCAAAATTGTCTTTGACAAAAATATACATTGCTTTGATTGTACAGTTCAGGTTCAAACATTGTAATGGGACTGTTAAGGGGCAGAAAATTGATTGAGTTTCTCTCTAGTAGTCATGATTCCACATTTTGCAAGTTCTACTTGCTCCCATTCATGTTGCTAACACTTTACCCTTTCCACTGCTAGCAGTGTTAAGAATGAATTCTCAAGCCATAACACAGTACTGTAAGGTTCCACAGGGCTTCGAGGGAGGCAGCGTGTAGGCCAGCACAGAGCTGTGTGGCCTCTCTGAGCGTGCATACTGCCATGCTTCCCAGTGTGCGTGGTGGGTGAAAGGTTAACTCCACTCAGATGGGGCCGCAGCAGTCAATTGTGCCTTGTCACATGCGGATGTGCCAGGAGGGTTAACATGACCACAGCCCAGAAACATTCTCTCCCTGAAGTTCGCTTCACGTCTCGGCAGACGGAGTATGCTGTGTAACTCCTTAGAGCAACTCTTTTTGGAAAGCAAAGTCCCTATTTCTGTGCAGTTTTAGGTTAGATGTTTCATTTATAACAAATGCAAAAATCAGTTAACATAAAAGTGATATGTGAAGAAATCTTTTACAGTAAAATATATCCTGAATTCATATGGGTTTGTTCATAATTGAGTCTCTTCCTTAGCTACCTTTTCAGATATGTAGACAATGTGAAGACAGTGACAGCGTCCTTTTCTATAGGTATTTAACCTGTTATTATTACAAACTGTGAAAACAAAGAATTTTATACTTTTACTAATGTTTGTGGTTTTAAACAGTTACTTTCATTTTGATCAGTTCTCTACCCTCTAATTTCCACTAAAGCTGTAAATACATTTAGAAATTATATTTGTAAATACAGTATATGAAGACAAGTTAATTTTTTGGTCAGTGGAAAGCCGCCCATTTGGCTCTGCTTTGGCAGTTTGGGTTTTCTGTTTTTGTTTTTGTTTTTAACAGCAGAAAGGATACTGTCAGTTCACTGTTAAGCAGAATATACTGTAGAACTAAATTGATAATTTTGAAATCTTCCAGAGCATGAGTAGATGTCTTTGCTAATGAAAGCAGTTATAACCAAGTCTTTGTTTTTCCCTTAGCCCAGACCATAAGCCTGCCTATTTTTGTGTGTAGTTTTGTTTTTACAGCTTAAACTCTAGGAAGAATTTGCAGGAACACAAAACAAGGGCTGGGGGGAAATCATCTATGTGAATGAGCTTTACTTTAAAGAAATCAGTGTATTTGATTTTACCAACTTTTTCTGTTAGTTACTGTGATTTTTTTGTTGTTGTTGTCGGTGTCGTTCTTGTTAAATTCTGTAATGGTTTCCTGTGAAGCCTCCACTGAAAGGGACTCAAATATGCAACACCTAAACTATTTTCCAAGGGCACATGTCCCTTGAATGGTGCTTCTAGACTGGTCAGGGTTATTTATTAAATTTTATATATGAAAGTATTGGGGAATTATGTAAATTCTTTATATGAAACTATCTAGTTCATAAATCATAGATTTCATATTACTCAGTGCAACTGAACTAAAGGTTCAGAAGAGTCATTCACATTGTTCCAAATTTGTAATGGTTGTCACACGTCACATGCATCTTTTTCAGTAAGTGCCAGAGTGTTTCCACTGTTTCTGCCCAGTGCTTGACTACTTGGCCCAGAAGAGAACCTGCTTTCTCTGTTTCTCTTCCGGGTCTGGCACAAACAGGGCTGTGGTAGTTTCTGATCGAGTCCTGGAGTAAGCCTTGCTGCAGATTCAGTAAACAGACCTCTTGCTGTCCCTCAGTGACAAGTATGCTGTGAATTCAACCTCTGGACTTGCTGCCCAAGCCCTGGGTTGCTGCCCTGACCATAGTAAGAGGTAAACTTCCCTGATTTCTTTGAGAATGACCATTTTCCTAATGTGAAAACCATCTCTCTCACCACTTTTATTAGTAGGGCTAACATTTTTTCCGTTATAAATGGTTGAGCAATTTGAATGACTTAACACAGTGTCATTATCTTGCAATATAAACTGGTAACCTCACAACTCCACACTTCATCACCATATGAAGTAAATGAAGCTAGCTAAGCGGATGCTGTATCAACTAGTAACTTGCCATTAAGGATTATTTTATAGCATGAATTTAAGACTATTTATTCAAATGATATTTTACTCTTGTATTCATTTTGTTTTAGATTTGTGACATGAATATTTCAGTGCTGCTTAATTTTGTTCTGAGTTCTTGTTTCTTGCTTGTAAATGGCTTTTTTATGGTATAAATAAAGTCAATGGACATTGCTGTTTGTAAATAAAAGTGCTGCTAGAGCAAAGGCCATGTGGTCTCCCTTTGTGTCTGCCCCTTTGGCCCCCGTGAGCCTCACTGACTGCAGTGTCACGGTCTCTGTAACCAGTTTTGGAAAGGTGAAGTTTCATAAGAAGTTCTTGTGCCACTGTGGTTGTGGGAAGAGGGGAAGGAAGCAGGTAGATTCCTGACCTTTCTCTTGTGTGGCAAAAACTGGATTGTCAGGGACCCCGTCTGCATGGGCTTCTCCAGAACGAATCGCTGCTCAGTCCTTTCCCCACTTGCCTGCCCAAGTCCCCCGTTGGCTCCGTTGAGCGCGCAGTTTGCTCCCAGCACAGAGCTTGGGGCTGCGTTCGCCGCGGCTGCTGCCTCCAGCTGTCTCTCCCTCTCAGCCAGTTAGTCCTTTCCAGGCTGCAGCCCAAGCCTCCCTCAGGCAGGGAGTCCTGCCCTTCAAAGAACTTACTTTAACTGGTAATTGTATATTGCTTAGTGAGGTTATTCAGTTAATGTTTCCCCCTTTAGACTAAACTCCATGTCAGCAGGGATCCTGGACTGTTTCCCTCACCTGTACATCACAGGACCTGGCAGCACAGCCAATGCACAGTAAGGAAAGAAGGAATGAGCAAATAAACGTATCCTGGGAGGGTCGAGCAGGGCTGTGTGACTGGGGTCAGGAGGGGATCGAATTTGGCTCCTATGGTGCTGGAGCTGACAAGCGCCTTGCTATAAATCAAGGTCTCTCCCTTCTCACCAGGGCGGCTGTGTGGTCGAGTGGGCAGTGGGATGGCGCACTGGTAGGGGCCCATGTAGGACCCAGCTTCCCTGCTAGCTGGGGGCCTGGGGACTCCTGAGGCACTCAAGAGCATGATGGAGAAAGTGCATTGACCTGAAAGTCTAGAGGTCTGGCTTCTGGCCATCCCTTTGCCTGACTGACCTTAAGCAGGCCACCCACCCTCTTGAGCCCATTTGTCTATAAAATGATGGAGTCCTATGGCTCAGAGAGGTTGGTGAGGCAGTGGCTTCCGATAGGTTTGCTTTTTCGTTAAGGCTGAATAGGTAGCCCAATGTCAAGAATCCGGGGCAAGCCTCTTCCTGGGCAGGGCTAGGGGAGTATCCCAAGGGGATTTGGGCCTGGAAATGGGAGCATCACCTGAGGCAGATGCACTGAGTTGGAGCAGATTCTCTGTAGACTTACTGAGCTGCATTACTGGCAAGGGCTAACAGCAGAAGTTGGCTCTTTAATTCATCTTGAAGTCAAGATCTATCTTCACTTTGGTTTCTTCCAGTTATAATTCATACCACTGGCCCAACCCACCCGGTTTCAGGGCTGCTTTTCATGTCTTTCATAATGCCAAAGGCAACCCCCATGTCCTAACTGCTTGCTGGTTTTCATCTGTTTGCTGGACCAATTCCTTGAAAGCCTCTCAAGCTTCAATGACTCTTACATTTAAACATTTTGTGTGATGTTTTCCTTTTTTCACAGCAGGCCTAGCTTGCATACTTTTTGTGAGCAAATAGTGCTCAAAACATAAGAACACAAAGTAAAAGGCAGGAAGGCCCCCTCAAACAGATGTTGCAGGACCCATTGACCTGGGGTGGAGTTGGGTAGCCCTCTGGGGGTGATTGCTGTGCAGTGCTGGCGAAGGTGTGCAATGAGCTTGCTGACCTAGCTCTCATGGATCGAGCATGTAATGTTACTCTAATGGGGAACGGGGAGACGCGTGCATCTATGAACAGCGGCGTGCAGCGCAACTACCTGCATGGCAACCTGCCGAAAGTCTGCCTCCCTTTCCTCTCCCAACTCTTGAGACAGCAAATGGGTCCCCTGCCCCTCATCTTTGAAAGAGGTTGCATACAGGGCCTGTTTTTGTTCCTGCCTCTGCCCTCATGGAGCGTGGCTGTCGTGAGTCTGTCTGATTCCCTTTTGGGGCTGCTGGCTAGAGGTTGCTGGTGATCGTGCCACCCTCCTCTGGCTATGCAGACAAGCCCACCTCAAGCTTTGCTGTGGAGGCAATGAGGTCCTGGCACTCAAAACGTTTCTTCATCCCTTTTGGCCTCAGCCCTGGAACTGCTCAGCCCTTGGGCCCACTTTCTTTGTGTGCCAACATAAGACTTGCCCCTGGTGTCCCTCCCTGGGCTTCCCTGAGCCCCGCTAGGGGTTGTGCATGAGTTAGAATGAATCTTGTAAGTTTGCTTGCACCACCTGCAGGGGTGTGTGTGTGTTTTCTTTAAAATGTGCAAATCAGAGGATAAGTTCTTTTTGAATTCCACCTCCTTCCCCAGAGTGCTCAACGTGGGAGGGACAGACCCTTGCACTCATAAGAGGGAAGGAGTACCCCCAAGCTATCTACACCCCACCTCCCAACACTGGGATTCCTGCAGTAAAAGTAGTCTATGTACAGTATCTCCAGTTTCTATTTGCTTGTGGAAAGTAGATACCTCCCGAGGGACTATGCATCTTTGACAGCTTTACACGGTAGAAAGTCCCTACTTATCCTGTGCGCAAATTCTCCCCTGGCTTTCTCTTCTACTCCACAGGACCAACGTGCTTAAAATAATGACAGCATTCCCGAATTCCTCTAGCCCTCTCTTTGGGCTTCGTCAGGCTAAATGTGACACTGGGCTATTTTCTCTAGAGTTTTGGCCACGGGTACTTATTTCCCCTTTCTGTCTGCCCACCTCCCTCCACATCAGGGCCCTAACAAATATTACTCCACGACATGTTTCTGACAGAATTTTGTTGGAACTGAGGTGATGGATTCCATAACTTGGAAAGACACTTCTTTGGCAAACAAATCACTTTTTTGTGACTTATTTTAACCAGGCTGTCTCCGCCAGATGTCCTCTTCATCGCACATCTGAGTCCCTGGAGCTGTTTTCCATTGTTTCTGTTTTTGTTACTCTTTTACCGTAAGCTTCTGCCCTCTCTCCTCTTACTTCTCCAAATACGAGTGTGAGAATTGAAAGCCCCTGTCAGTTTGGGAGATCTGGGTCCTGAGAATGGACTCTTCATCTGAATTTCCTCCACTGCCTCACCCCCATTCCCTTCGAGATCTTCCTCTCGCTGGGATCACTGCTGTTTGAGCTGCTCTCTGGGGGTGCTCTGACTTCCTCAGCCTCGTGGGCACTGGTGCTGACATGGCTGGGCAAAGGGATTCCTGCCTTGCAGGGATCATCTTTGCAGAGGGAAGGCACTGGGGCCAGCTGCTGGCTTCCTCCCACTTCCTCTTTGGCCTTTGAACACAGCTGTCTCCCCAAGCTCTGGCCTCTCTCCCTGCTCTTGCCCGCTAGACCCTGGCCAGGCTGGGGGTGGAATGGGAATGCTATTAGGTATTCAATAACTAAACTACCAGTTCCCTTCTTTCCCTCCACTGCGTGGTCCCCCTTTCCCCAGAATGGGCCTCCAGGGACCTCCTGCCACCAGGCTTCGTTGAAAGGCCTCACTTAGGACTGAGGTCAGGGGACAACCAGTAGCAGGCCTGTGAGTACTGGAGACTTCCACCCTGAGGGTAAACCCAGCACTTCTCTGCCTACAATTTTCCTTGTGGAAACGTTTCCCTTTATAAAGTCTCAGGTGCTATAATAGGTGTAATGATCTAAGCCCCAATAGAAGGAATGGGGCAGTGTCCTTCCTGTGTGGATAGTTGGAGTTTACGGCCTCACTGATAACCTGCAGGGAGCCAGTGACAAGACCTGGTAACCCTGAGAACTCTCAGAGGGCAGAGGACCAGGGACAGGGTATTCTGCACCTGGGGTTTATCCCGGGCACTACTGGCACTCTCTCAGGTTCTGGACAGCAGAACTCAGGTGGCCTGACCAGGATTTCCTCCTGCTCTCTCCGGAAAGGATTGCATTGTCATGAGCCTTTGCCCGCCCTGGTACCTGTAGAAAAGCGCTGAAATGCTGCTAGTCCTGCATTGGATAAGAATTGCATTCACTGGCTGGATACAGGGGACACATTCTGCAAGTGGAGACCTCAGCCTTAGGACTAAAAGTGCCCGGGGCCAGTTTTGACGCACCTTGAGAACTTCCATTCTGCAGGAGAGAGGGAGGACCAGGAGAGACCCAGTCTGAGGGAGGAGGCCCAGCTACGTGAAGAGGGGACAAGTCCATGAAACAAAATTCAGGTGGATTAATAGTTAATTGTAGAAAAATGAAACGATGAAAGAATTAGTTTTTTTTTTAACAAAAGGTGACAACTTATTTGCTTTTGCAATGGAGGAGAATAAGATGGAAAAGAAAAAATCCTAAGGGAAAAAATAGATTTTGACTATATACAATGTAAAATATGTTTAGGAAAAGCAAAACACAACAAAAACCACTACAAGTTTAGAAAAAAAAACCTTTGCAACATATAGAAGAAGAGCATTTGAAATTAATAAGAAAAAGAAATAGTCCAGGTTTTAAATAGGAAAGGACAGAAGTACACTCCAGGCTAATAAGTACATAGTAAAGGTATTTTACTTCTTAGGTAGAAAGCAATCAAAGCGAAAACGGGAGGCCATTTCTCTACCTATGCAGTTGGCAATACCCAGCATTGACAAGGGTGGGGGAAAAATGGGATATTCATACCCTGGCATTGGAAATATAAGTCGGTATAAATATAAGAAGGTAGAATGGTACCATGTTTCAAACTGCACATTTTAAATGCACATTCCCCTTGATACAGCAGTACTACTTTTAAGAATTTAACCTAAGAAGATAATCTAATGACTAACCAAAGATGTATACATTTATCCATCCCAGTGTTATTTATAATAGTGAAAAGTTGGAAGCCACCATAATGTCCATCAGTAAATCCGGAACATTCCTACCAGGCTGTAGTAGAGAATCACTAAAAGTGATGTTGTAAATGTGTATATTAGCCTTTATGGCATGGAGAAATATCCAAGACATATTGTTGAGTGTGGAAAAGCAACTTACAAAAGAACATGTATTGTATGAGACTATTTAGGTTAAAGTATACATGTGCACATACAACATATGAATTACATTACATAAAAATATCTACGTAATGGCCTCTCTGTTTAACACCTATAGGTATCTATATGGAATGAGATCATGTATTTATATAATAATTGCTTTATGAATGCCAGCAGTTAGGAGCTGAGGGTGGATAGGGTGGTTGGAGCCAGATGTTGAGGTGTATTTTATTTCAAGCTAAGAAATTTGGATTTTACCCTGTGGCCATGGGGAGGCAGTAGAACTCAGTGAGTTCTTATGAGTGTCTATTGTAAAAATGCCAAGGTTGAGGATACTGAGAAGTAACTGGCAGTTACTATGGGGAAGGTTTGGGGTGGCTGGGTGAGGACGTTGAGGGGGATAAAGGGGAACAGAAATTTCCAATCAGAATGCTAGTTGGTCTCAGGGATGGTATACAGCATGGAGAATATAGCCAATGATTCTGTAACACCTTCCTATGTTGACAGATAGTAGTGGCACTAGTGGGAGGGAGGGTTTAATAATATGGGGAACTGTTGAACCACTGTGTTGTGTATATTTAAAACCCATATAAGAATGTATATCAGCTATAGTTCAATTACAAAAAGAAGAAATACAAAAAGAAAATGCCCAAGTTGATAAGGCTCTTCCACAGAGAATATTGCCCCAGAGAGTGTGGTTTGTATCCAGGAAAGGTCAGCCAATTGGCTCCTGGATGGGTGTCCTTGGGGACTTCATCAGGGTCTGGGCCAGCCCTCAGCCTTGTCCACCTGGAGACTTGACTTTGGAACATAGGGAAAGTGGGTCTGAATCTACCACTGACTTACAGTCACTAAGTATAAAGAATGACGTATAGAATTAGAATGCTAAACTCCAATGAGACATAAGTGGTATGCTAAAATATGACATGTCTAGCATGTTAATTTTCAGCAGACCTACATGGGAAGCTACTTCTACTACTGGTCATTCCAATCAATGACGGCTACCATTTACTCAACATTTACGAGGTGCCAGACAACGTATTAAGTGCTATGCATGCATTATTCCCTTGAGTCTCACAGCAACTCTGTGAGGTAGGAACTGCTATTTATTATCTCAATTAAAAAAAAATAAAAAAAGTATCTCCAATTTCTAATAATGAACATTGAGCCATTCTGTCACTGAGGTGGTGCCCATAGTGAACTGAATATTATCTGATTCACCAAACCCTGAGGTTGGGCATAGACAGCAGCCAGCCACAATCAAGTAGAAATGGGATGTAAGAGATTGGACTTAATAATGTCCAGAAGGTACAAGTAAGTTGTATGGATAGGAGACTCAAATGCCCAGAACACATACTCCTCCTGTATTGCCTCCTTTGTGTTGATACAAACTCAGAGCCGCAGGTTACACGGGCTGCTGAAAAATCACAGCCCTGTTCAAGAGTGTCTCTGAAAGCTGATGTAAAGAGAAAAGCTCCCTGTGGAGATGCATTTGGTCATCCATTTGGTGGACTGAGAGTTGACCAGAAGTGCATTTGTACACAGATTTGCGGGCAATGGCTAATGGTTGGGCTGGATGGTCAGAGATTTGGAAAGAAAAAGTCTGGAAGATGGTCACAGGAGGGCTTTGGGAAGGGATACCTGGATAAACCTTTCAGAATGCTCACAGCGTGTGAAGATATTTGTGTTGGCATCTATTGCTATGTAACAAAACATCCCCAAACTTAGTACCTTAAAACAATGACCAATTCATTTTTCTCATGATCCTGTAGATCAGCCTCACTGGACTTCTTTTTTGAACTTTTAGGTTCTGATAACCAGGATCTTCCTGCGATGTTGTGATTTTTATATCTCATATATAATATTTGGTCTTCGTCCATGGTTCCTAGTTCACAGCAGCTCCCAACCCCCTCAGAATTTCCAAGCTATAACAGCAATGGGAGCATCTTTTGTTATAGTATTTGGTTTCTTGTCCTCAGTTCCTGAGAAATCTTCAGAGCCATAAAAGTGAAATAGGTGTCTTGCTATTCATAACAAACCCCTTTCAGCCACCAATGAGCTTGTATTAATGAGGTGACTTTTGACAATCCCCTAAAGATGGGAACGACTGGTTGCCAGGGAACCCACCATGAATAGAGGACTGGAACTTTCACCTGCCAGCTCCGTCATAGCTCCAGTTCTTACCAAGGAAGATATCCAGCTTGGCCAGCCCAGCAGGGCCTGGGTTGCATGTTGCAAGGTCAACATCCTCAAGAACATCCACTCAGAGGTACCATGTTTTAAGATCCCAGGTTTTCCCCACCAGGGCCCTAACCTTCACCCAACAGACTTGCATTGGCTGAGCCTTCAGACTTCTCTGGAGCTCTAGACTCTAACAATCAGGTCTTCAGCCAGCCACTCCCTGTGTCCGTCCCGCTACTACCAGCAATGGGGCCTCCTTGTAGGTCACTGCCAGAGCTCTCTGGCTGTCACTCAGCCATTAGCTGCTCCTTGACAGCCTCCAGTCTCTCATTATCCTTCCACAGTAAAACTCAGCTGTGACCAGCCAACTGCCATCTCTGTCTCTGTAGGCATTGTCCTCCCCCACCTTTTTCAAATGCTGGCATCACGGCATCCCCCTTCTCCCTGGGGATATTTTTGCAGGTCACCACCAGTGAGATTGTTAGCATTTGAGCACCACCTTGTTCCAGAGACTGTGTTCCATGAGGAGGGCATCCTTTTTGCGTTCTAGGCAGTAGACAAGCCCTCCTAAATCTGCATTTTAGCACCTGTTTTCCATGACCACTCCTGGTGCTTCTTGTGCCCGTTTGGGTTCACTGAGAATCAGATGCCAATACAGGATTAAACATGCAAGGATTTTATTAGGGGAAATGGGCAGAGAGTTGAGAGAGCCATCAGACTGTGATGCAAGTCAGACCCCAAGTGAAGGAGAGAGGAAGGGAAGTGTGTGGAAGCCTCTATCCTATGTTACCATGCAATCTAAGGGAGATTCACAAAGGCTGTTGGACAGTCCTGGACCCCAAGGTGATTGTCAAAGGAGTTCCACTGTCACCCAGAGACACACCTGCCTTAGAATCCCTGCTATGTATGTGCTGTCCCTGGGTGCAGCCCATGTGTCGTATTGCTTCTGAACAAATGCTTTGCTGGGTCTCATAGTGCAGCAGCTGGGCCCTTGGGCAAATAAGCCCTCAGTAGTTGGAGGTCTTCAAGGTGCATTCTCAGGGTCACTAGAGGATTAACTCACTTTTCCTCAGGATAACCCTACAAAGTAGGTGCTCTGGATATTACCTTCCTGCAAATGAGAAAACTGAGACGTAGTGAGGTTTGGACACAAAGCTGGTCCAAGGCCACATAGCTGGGCACTGGCAAAGTCATCATTCTTACTTAGAACTGACCAAATTGAAAACGTCTTCTCAACTCCTGTTCTCCCAGTCTCCCCCTGCTGCCCACGTTAATGGCTGTTTCTCCTCAGGGGTACCTCACCATTGCCACTGTTATCTGTACTTCAATGATCGTGCTCTTTTCTATGCCCTGTCCTCTTCTCCGGTGCTCCCAAGGACACCAGCTCCCAGGATCTGGAAAAGCACTGCATTCCAGAATTGTCATTGCACCTGAGCACTGACAGCCTCTGCCGAGAAGCTGCCTCTTGGGCACCAGGGTGGGGTGGGTCGTGCGTCTCCCTGTATTAGTTATATTTTGCTACATAAAACTTTTATAATAAACTTAGCAGCTTAAAACCACACACATTTATTATCTCAAAGTTTCTGTGGGTCAGGAGTCTGGCACAGCTTAGCTGGGCCCCTTGCTTGAGGGTCTCACAATGCTGTAATCAAGGTATTATGGGGGCTGCAGACTCATTTGACAGGGGAAGGATCTGCTTCAGCTCATGTGATTGTTGGCATCACTCCGTTCCTTGAAGGTTGCTGGGCTGAGTGCCCCAGTTTCCTGCTGGCTGTTTGTTGGCTGGAGGCAGCTCTCAGCTCCGTGATGAATGGTCTTCATACCGCAGCTCACAACATGGTAGTCTGTGTCTTCAAAGCCAGGAAGAGGGAATCTTCTAGCAAGATGGGCTAAATCTTATGTAACATAATCACAGCATCCTAAAAACCTTGCCTTATTCTACTGGTTAGAAGCAAGTTAGGTCCTGCCCATACTCAGGGAAGGGGACCACATAAAGCCATGGACTTGAGATGGGGACTATGGGGGCTACTCTAGAGTCTGTATAAACCAACACAACCTCCTTATTGGTCAGCATCTCTAATGAAAACCGCTCCTTGAACTGTCCCAAAGCTTGTCTCCATGAAGTACAAGTCTGCAGAAGCAGCTGGCCTGGGGATTGCTCCTTGGTGTCTTCTCCAACCCTTCTTTTCTCCTGTGGTTCAAAAGTTCCTTCCCTTCACTGAGAGTGACTCAAACACATGAGATGCTGAGGGCTGGCTCACTCCGCGAGTGTATCACATTTTGACAGTAGGCAATCTGAACTGTAGTGGGTGTAATTGAGATACTCTCCCCAGCCTGTTACACAGTGTTTGAGATGGGAGTGACAGGATTGATCAGACCTTACAATAACTTCTAAAAACAACTTTATTGAGGTATAATTCATATACTATATAGTTCTCCTACTCGAAGTGTACCATGCAATGGCTTTTAGTGTATTCACAGAGTTGTCCAACCCTCACAATCACTTTTAGAACATTTTCATTATCTCAAAAAGAAACTCCACATGCCTTAGCCATCACCCCAAATTCTTCCATTCCTCAGTCCTAGACAACCACTAATCTATTCTCTGTCTCTGTAGATTTGCCTATTTTGGACATTTCATATAAATGGAATCACATGATTTGGCTTCTTTCACTTAACATGTTTTCAAGGTTCAGCTATCTTGCAGAGTATATCAGCATTTACTATTTTAATATTCTATTTATGGATATACCACATTTTATTTATTCATCAGTTGATGGACATTGGGTTCTTTCTACTTTTTGGATATCATGAACAGCGCTGTTATGAATGTTTGCGTACAAGTTTTGTATGGAAGTATTTTCATTGCTCTTGGGTATATATCTAGGAGTGAAATCGCTGGATCATATGGTAGCTCTGAAGTTGACCACTCATGGTCTGCCAGACTGTCTTCCAAAGGTGCTGCACCATTTTACATTCCCACCAGCAGTTTATGAGTGTTTCACTTTCTCCATCTCCTCACCAGCCCTTGCTAGTGTCCATCTTATTTGTTATAGCCATCCTAATGGGTGTGAAGTTATATCTCATTGTGGTTTTGATTTGCATTTCCTGGATGGCTAATGATATTGAACATCTTTTCCTGTGCTTATTGGCCATTGGCATATCTTCTTTGGAGAGCTATCTATTCAGATCGTTTTCTCTTTTCTCTTTTAAAAATTGGGTTTATAATAACTTTTTGAAATATTACAAAAGAATATGTTCACTGAGGAATATTGAGAAGCTATGCTTATCATAATAAGAATAATTAGATGTCAATTAACAAACATATATTGCAAGTACTGTGCTAAACTCCTTCTGTGCTTGCCCTAAGTCACACAGGCAGAAATAACAGTTGCTAATGTTTATTGAGCTCTTGTTAGGACCTCTTCCATATATCCTCTTACTTAATCCTCTCAACAGCCTTTTTGAAGAGGATGCTATTTTTCAGCATACTCATTTTTCAGTAAAGAAACCAAGGCACAGTGATGTTAAGTAACTTGCTCATGCATACACAGCCCACTGGTGACACAACCGGGGTTTGGACTCAGGCAGTCTGTCTCCACAGCTTTTGCACTCAAACCCCACCCTGTGCATTTCTGAACCCAGAGGCTTTGAAAAGAATCATTGCATTGCATTTTCTCTTGTACTCTTTAAGTAAAACGGTTAAGTATCTTCTTTGATGATTATTTCTTTCCTTTGTGCAAAATAGCAGAGATTTCTCTCAGAGGTCCCTGAAGACTTAGAAGTGGTTTGGTTTCCACAGACTTTACGTATTTTCTGTTTGATTCTCTTTCTTCCATAAGCTTTGGGAAGCACATTAACCAACTCTTTCCATACTCTGATGTTCCTGCAAAATGCATTTTAAGTTTGTCAAAGTGACATTGTATTTCTCTGTGTGTCCAAGAGTCATTCACAGGAAGGTAGGACGGAGGGCCTCCCTTCTCGTGGGAGGCAGAACAGGCTTTCCGGGGGTGCAGACTTTCTAGGGCTTCACAGACCTGGCTTCAGCTGTCTCTGCAATTCATTATCTCTGTGACTTTAATCAAAAGACTTGACCTCTCCGCTCACCTCATTGTGCCTGGCCCTGAGTAAAGGATCTGAAAGCAGGGAGACAAGAGACAGGCTATTTCCCAGCTTTGCACTGGTGTGGTCTTAGGCAAGTCTCTTCCCTTCGTGGGGCCTAATTTCGCCCAGCTGTGAAATAAATGGCTTGGACCCGAGGCTCTTCGAGGTTTCTTCTGGCTTTAACGTTCTGTATTCTGTATTCACCTCTGAATTGCAAAGAATGGCATTAAGGTAATGTCTCTCACAAAACGATTTTTTGTTGAAAACAGTTAAGTCCTAGGAGATCTAGGGGGAAAATTGTATGAGCCTGGAAGGATGTATGGGGAGTGAAATGCACCACTATTTCTAGGAAGGGGATGGGCGTGGCGGGGCGCTGAGTTGGGTGTGCGGGTAGCGGAGCATCCTTGCAGGCTGAGAGGGTGCCTGCGGCTGGAGCGGAGGCCGAGGCCAGGACCGAGGCTGCAGCGGCTGCGCACTGGCGCACCCAGCAGGCCGATTTGCGTGTCTCCTCCTCTGCGACGAGCTGGTTGAGGGT
This sequence comes from Smutsia gigantea, assembly GCA_032199065.1. Taxonomy (NCBI): domain Eukaryota; kingdom Metazoa; phylum Chordata; class Mammalia; order Pholidota; family Manidae; genus Smutsia; species Smutsia gigantea. The sequence continues at coordinate 32,905 of JAVSCE010022716.1, read as the reverse complement.
GGGGGCTGGTCCAGCGCCGCGCGCCGATTGGCTGTGCGGCCCGCCGCTCAGGCCCAGGAGCGGACCGTTCCTACTGCGGCTGGGCATCGGCTCCGCTCCCGCGTCGGCCCGCGCTCCGTCTGCGCCCGGCCCGGCCTCGGCCCGGCTCGGCCCGGCCCCGGCCTCCGAGCGAAGGCGCTGCTGCCGCCTGGGCCGCTCCCAGGGCCATGAGGAGGCGGCGGCAGCCACTGCGGCCCGCGTCAAGGTGACCGGCCGGGACTGCGGCGGCGGCGGCGGCGGCGGCGGCGGCGGTAGCGAGCGGGCGGTGAGAGGAGCGGCCCGAGGGGCGGGGCGGGGCCCTGAGGGCCGGGCCGGAGGGAGCTGCAGGTGCGGGGGGCGGGACCCGGAGGGCCGCTGGACCGGGGAGGGGCCTCGGGGCAGGAGGCGGGGCCGGGGGGCGGGGGTTGTGTCGGGCGGGTTTCTGAGCGCGGGGCCGGGCCGAGGGCCTTAGGTGTGCTGGTTTGGCGGGGGTTGGTCCGAAGAGCAGCCGGTATGGGCTGGAGGTGGGGAAAGGCCGCAGGTGCCGGGGGCGGGGCAGGAGGGGCCAGTTGGGAGCCTCCGAGGGGCTGCAGGGGTGGGGGGCGGGGCCAGGTGGGACCACAGGTTTGCCAGCGGGGCTGCGAGGTGAGGCCATGAGGAAACCACAGGTGCAAGGGGTGGCTCTAAGGAGACCTGCAGGGGCTGGGGCGGGGCCCCGAGTGGCTGCAGGTCCGGAAGCCAGGCTCCAGGTGAGCACTGGGCAGAGAGTGAGGGGTCGCGGGAGAAGGGAATGCCGCCTTCCCTGCCGTCCGGGGGGTTTGGGTGGGAGCAAGAGCTTTTGCCTCTCTGAGGATTCCGGAGGCTTTGAGGGTTGCCGCTGGGCCGGAAGGGCCCGCCTGGCCTGCCTGTGCCTCTACTGAGTAGGACTTGGGTCTCAGCTGCCCTGCTTGCTAGGCCAGCAACTCCCCTGTGCCACGCCGTGCGTCAAGTGGGGCGCGCCGTTTTTCGCTGTTGCTTTTGAAGGGGTATGCCTCTGTTGGGGGGCGGCTGGCTGTTATCCAATGATCAGCTGTTGAGAAATTTGTGTGCTTGAAGAGTAGTTAATGTGAAAAAAGGATAATGTGAAGCTTGAAGGGTGCTGGCTTGCTGGCCCTTGGTACCAGATGCTGCTGCAGAGCTTAACAGTGGTAATCTCCGAAAGATAGAATTTTGGCAGCCTGGTGAGGGGGAAGAACAAGAATGAGGGTTCAGAAACTTTTGCGTCTGTTTTATCCTGGGAGAGCCTTTCACCACTCTGAGCTTTTTATCGTCCTTTGCAAAATGAGTATCGTGGTACCTGTCTTGTGTGCCTCCCAGGGGCCTTGGGAGGATGGAAAAATGCTTAGTGAGCAAATCCTTGGGTAAAGTTAAGAGTCTCTCTCTCCTGTGCCAATCTGCAGATTAGATTTGGGGACTGAGGGCGGGGTGCGTCTAAAGAGGAGGGTATTTCTAATCACTAGACCAATTTCTTGTTCGAGTTCGGGATGAGGTTTGTGACAGAAAGTCCCCAGAAGAAATCCTGTCCTGGATGGTGACTCAGATGGAGGCCTCTGAGGGAGCTGTGGCAGAGAGCAAAGGCAGATGGAAAGCAGAGGAACATTTCATTGTTTCCTGACCTTTACACCCCAACCCCAGTGAGGACTCTGAGCTGCAGCATGAAGCTTGGACTTGAACCTCATGGAATTCCCCCTCCCTGTCCAAGTACAGATTCTGATTTTTACCACATTCCAGAATAAGGATACCAAAAAGAGGGGAATGCCAGAATTTCATTAGGTTCCTATGGAGCAGAGAGAAGAAAGTGAGATAAGGGGGCTCCCTCCTATTCAGAGTGTCCCATTCCATGTGTGTGATGGGATGCAATGCCTCTGCTCACTGGCAGTTTGACCAACCCTACCTGCATTGCATGGACAGAAGAGAAGGCAGGAGGAGGCTTCTGTACTGCCTACATATTTCTTTACTTTAGAAGCCATGGGGGCTCTTGGGGACTAAGCACCAAGGGGCTGGCCTTGCTCATACCACTTAGTTGGTATGATGGTGACCTAGTAACATCGTGAGGATGGCATCTCAGGGGTGGAGCCTTACTGGGACCCGTGCTTGTGTGGCAGGTACGCAGGGGATTTAGAAGCAGCATTTGTGAGTTGTCCCATGCTGTCCTGGCAGAAACTATGTAAATGGCTCTCAGGGATTGCTGCCCCTGCCCTCTGTCTAACCATCATGCTCTGTGGGTTAAAAGGAAAGCCCAAACTTGGTAGTACACCACAGTTAGAACATGTGTTGGGTCATGAGGGGCTCGACTTTTTCAGGGTTATTATTGGAGTGACAACATCCAGGGTTGAGAGAGAAACTTTGTTAATGGAAAATATTGCACCTGAGACTCTCTGTGTGTGGCCCCAGTCCACTTTTTAAAACTGATTTTCCTTTTCAGTGTGGAGGGTAAAAGCTCTGGCTTGGAAGGCAGACAGGTCTACATTTGAAGCCTTGTGCATCAGTCCTTAGCTTCTCAGAGCTTTGGTTTCTTTATTTGTAAAACAAGGATAATCATGCCCACCTTGAGAGGTTGTTGTGAGGAATAAGTGAAACAAGGTATGTGAGGGCACCTGATATATTAGGCACTCAGAGTCAGAGGCTGTTTCTCCCCTCCCTGCCTACCCATTATTCAACGCAATAAAACAGCCTGGAGCAGGGAAGGGGAGCAGGACTGGTAATTGTGAGGACTTCACTTCTTAAGTAACTTTGCACAAATCCCTTCCCCAGACCTCTGTTTTCTTAGCGGAGTAAGAATGGTGTTAGACTGTGCACATTAAGAGTGGTCCTAGCTCTAGCATTCTGATTAACCTGCCATCATATTTTCTGAAAGGCTGGAGGGAGGAAACTAATGACTTTTTGTTTAGTTCTTAAAAAAAAAAATCTGTCTTGCACTATGCCTGGCATGTAGTAGGTGCTCATTAAGTACTTGCTGACAGGAGAGATTAAAGACTTTAAGAAGGTGTGGAAAATTGCCCCTGCTGCTAGTGTGTATATTGTATCTCTCTCTACCTTCAACATTTGTTTATCGTAAGAAAAAATTGCAATAACATTAGTGAAATTAGTGAATTTCCGCATGAAACACCAAAGTTGTTTCACGGTCCTATTTCACCACAGATTAATTTCATTTAATTTTTTGTTCATAAATGCATGATTTTTCATGGTTGTAATCATGTATGTGAGCATTTGGGAAAGGCCTGGAAATAACGTGGTTTCTTTAAATGGTGTTTTTGTCTTATTTTTTTAAGAAGTAAAAAAAAACACTGATTTTTTTTTAAGCAAGTACTTCAAAGGGGAACAAGTTATAAAGTATCTTTCTTGCCTCAAGCTTTTTCAGCCCCTCTTCCTAGAGGCAACCACTCTTACCATTTTCTTGTTTATTATATATTCTTTCTTTTACATACACTTGCTTCTTCATCTGTTCACTTGATCTATGCTGCCGAATGTTGGAAGTTGTTCCAAAACTGGAAAATGTTCCAGTCTGTACATATAATTCCTCCTTAATAAATGTTTTTGACAGATATTGTAAGTACAATTGTGTAACCTCCCCTGCCCCCCAATGTTTGCTCAGTAATGGTTAGCAGTCGTTGTTTAGAAGAATAACAAGAGACATCCCTTGTTCATTGCTAGGAAAGAAGTGGCCTTGGTCCCAGGAACAATGGACTAAAGGGCAGTCCATGCATCTGGGCACAAGGCAAACGACAGAAAGAGGAAGGAAAAGGGATTTGTTCACTAGTAATTGAAAACTGACTTTCCATTCAGCCTGTGATCCCGAGTTCAACTCTGTCACTCACTGGCTGTATGACTTGGGGCAGTTTACCTAATATTTCTGCTTTTCAGTTTTCCTACCTGTAAAATGGGTGGTGATAATAGAGTCTACCTGTTGGGGGTTTTGTGCAGAGGAAATAATGCATGCAAAATGCCTGCAGCAGTAGCAGGTTATAGTAACTGCTATGTTATTAATAATCTAAAGTTGGCTCTTTTATTATTCTTTGTCAGCAGATATTTACTGGGCAGTTGAGGGCGGGCCATGGACAATGCCCAAAGTCCTTGCCCTTGAGACATTCACATACTGTGCAGGGAGACAGGGGCACAAGCCACTGATTACAGAACAGTAGGGTGGGCCCAATCCAGTTATGGGCGTTATAGAGGTGGGAAGCAATGACGTTTCCCAGGGTGGTTTGGAAACGGCTTCCCAGCTCACATTTCCCCTCCTTTGTGAAACCTACTCAATTCTTCCGGGCACAAGTGACCACTCCCTGTGCTCCCTTGACTTTCTTTGTGTGCACACCTTGATCAGAGCAGGCATTGTGTTACTGCCTGCCTTACTTTATGCCTGTAGCTCCTCCCTGCACAGAGAAGGTCTGCTTTCTTTGCTGCTGAGTCCCCAGGGTAGGCTGTTGGCGAGTGTCGATGGACCTCTGCTCAGACAAGTCATGCTGCCAAATGTTGGCAGACTCTTATTGATAAGCCAGCCATCAAGTCTCTGGTGAAAATCAGTCTCTGGACTCTCTTCCTTCACTGCCCAAGTATTTGAGTGCTGATTTGAGACAGGCATGTGCCGTGCCGTATACTAGCTGTGGGCCTTGGGGATGGCAGGTGATACTTGTCCTACAAAGTCTCAGGGTTAGGGAAGGAAAGAAATACTTGTTGCAGATGCTCTGGGACAAGATAGGGAAGCAGAAAAGGGGACAATTCTAAAAATAAGCTGCTCATGCTTGCTGAAGCCCACCATGCCTTTCTTCAGAATTATAGCTGCTCATCCTTCCCCAGGGGAGGAGTTGAAAAGGAGCAGGTTCAAGGCCGCTGAGTAAGTGCTCTGTGGATTTTGGCCAGAGTAGTGGAGAGCTGGTTGGGTTGGCTTCTGTGAGGGGCATCCTGGTGCATTTCTGGGGCCACTCTTTTTAAAAGAGAGGTGCTTCACTTCCTTCACGTGGGCATTCCTTTACCAGACTTGCTGGGTTCCTGCTTTGGGCTAAACCCTTGTTGGATGCTGGGTAAATGGAGGCGAAGAAGCTCTGTCACTGCCCTTGTGGAGCTCATGGTAGGTGGAGGAGCCATGCACAAGCAGAAGGCGACTGGCTGTGACAGAGGACCTCAAATGAAGTGCTAAGCAGCTTCGGGCTCTGGGGCCAGGCAGCCCAGGGTTCCAGTCCTGGCCTTTCCACACATGATCTCTATGACCTTAGGCCAGTGTCTTCCCCCCTCTGAGTCTCAGTTTACTGATTTGTAAACTGGGGAGAGCAGTGCCACCTAACTTAGGACTGTTGCTGAAGATTCAGTGACATAGTGCAGAGGAGTGTTTGGCTGGGTGCCCGGCAGGAAGCTGCTCCTCCAGTGCTCACTGCCGTCGTAATTATCCGTGGTTCTTTGGTAGTGCCAGTAAGCAACTCTTCGGCTGTTTCTCTGGGTTCTAGTCTGGTGGTGAAGGTGAAGGTGAAGGTGATGGCCAAGGTGTCTGAGAAACCAGCTCTGGAGTCAGAGTGCTCAAGGAGTCCTTGGGACCCTCCTATAGGCCCTGTTGACCCTAGAGCGTTGGGTTGGTCCACAAGAGTCTCCTTCCCCTTTTTTGTGTGAGTTCTTCTCAAAGGTGGTTTCTAGCCCAGCACCACCATGAGCGCCTTCTTTGTGATCACCTGCACTGATGCATTCCATGACATTTCCCTAAGGGAGGTATGAGTCAGGTTGTCTCACCTGTACTTGTTGAGGAGCGCAGAAACTGTGAAGATCCAGAAGAGCAAATCATCCCGTGGCTTTTCTGCAGAACTTTCCAATGCATAGTGTTCTTTGCAGATTTTTCTCCTATCATCAGAGAAGTGGAGAGGGCTGCGCTTAAAGCACAGCCTCTGCAATCAGGGTGATGCGGGTTCCTGTCCTCCACCACTCACAAGCTCTGGGGCTTCAGGCAGGTGGCCACTCCAGTTTCCATGGACACAGCAAGTGCGATAGTACTTACCCCTGTATGGTTCATGCGAGGCTTCAAGGAGGTAACACAGGGCGGGTTGCATAGTGCTCACACATCCTGAGCACCTGGTAAACGTGAGCTAGAGGGGTGTTCTCCCAACCTGTTGTTAGGGGACTTTCAGGATGCTTTTTTGGGTGTATTAATTTATTGCCCATGGAAGTGATATGAGTTATCGCACAGGAATGTGTTAAAGCCCAGGTGTACTTGGTGGTGGGGGCTAGTAGTAGCACCCAGGGTGGTGGGCAGAACTCACCCTTGGTGCAGGGCGTGGGTGCTGCCTCAGGCCAGTCCAGAAACTGAAGGCTGGTTTCCCAAGTTCTTTCAATTTCATTGTTCTGTGATTCCATGTAAATAATGGGTCTTTAACATGAACTAATGCAACATGATACTTATCCTCTAGGACTGAAATATTTTTCTTTTAAGGCTTTATCTTAAGGCTATTTGAGTAATAAGAAGAAAATTAATGTGTGGCCTCAACGGTCATAGATTTCTTTGAAAATCATCTTATTAGAGACAAAAGAAAGAGTAATGAATGTAATTAAACTCGTGTTTATTGGACACAGTAATTCTCACCCACTCTTGTATATGCTTGATAAACCAGGTCAAGAGAAATCTCTGCTTCTGATACATTTCTGAGCAATTAAATACTTATGGAAAACAAGTTAATAAATTCAGGAGAATTTACTGTGTCTTTTTGTGGCAATAAATTTTGTTATGTGGCATTAGTGATCTTCACTATTTTAAGCTATTTCTTATTTTGTGTCCTTTCTGTAGCTGTGTTTCGTTTTTCCTTTAGGCACCACACCTCCAACACTTTGATCCACTAGCATTTATAGATTGATCCCCCCATGGGCTCCCACAAGACCCGGCTGCAACCGGTAATACCCCTGTGTGCCCAGCGGCGGCTTCCCCAACTCCACCCTGAGACTTTGCAAAGTCGGTCTGCATTCGGCCTTCTCGCCACATTCAGGCCTGGCCACAGGGACTAGTATGGGTTAGCCAGAATGATCTGAATATGTCGTTCCCTCTGCTGAAAACCCCTCAGTGGCTTCTAGTTTCTGTTAGAAAAAACCCTACATCATGAGCCTGGCCTGTGGGATGTAACGAGACGTTCTTCAGTGTGACTGTTGGTGTGTCTGTCTCCCTGGCTGCTGCATGATGTGGTCCCATCAGGTCAGGGACTGGCTGCTTTGCTCACTACCGGTCCTCAGTGCCTGGCATAGCATCTAGCACGTCGTAGGTGCTCCTGAATGTTTGTTGAATGAACATATGAAATGAGTGCCCAGTGACTGATTTAGATCTATAAAGGGAAAAGGTTGTTGGATCTCAGGTCCCTTCACTATAGAATATCTCAACACTTTACAAAGTCTCTCGACACCTGTTTTTTTCAGCCTCATAATGACTCTTTCAGGGTAGATGGGCAGGCTTTGATGTGCAGAGAAAATGGAAGCTCAGAGAGGTTAAACAAATTGCCCAAGACATAGCTTGGGGAGAATCTGAGGGTGTCTTTTCTCACACCCCAGGTTGCCCCAAGTTGTGGTTTCTAACAGAGTTGGTGAAGTCACAGGTGAGATAAGAGAACAGGGATTCATTGATAAAAGGTATTTGTAATAGTTAATCTTGGTTTTAATTATTTTAATTTCCTGATAACTGAATTTGAGGAGTTGAGTTCAATTTGAAGTGATGGGTATAAGGTCTGGTTTCATGTCTGGTACCAGGAAACCCTGATGTTTCTTGTAAGTGGCTCAAGTATAGTAATTGCTGCATGTGCTGATTGGTTGATAACTAGAATTTGTTCTTGTTGGGAAGCTTTTTGGTGAGATTAGAAGTTACTTGCTAATTGGCATGTAGCATTCTTTTGCTGTTTTCAAAACATGCTGGTTGCTTCAGTTAGCTTCTTGTCTCTGCGTATACCTGCTGCGGGGCTCTCTTGCAGCCAACACTGCTGGCCTTTGTGCTCATCAGGTGCAGTATCAGTCCGTCCTGAAAGTTAAAGAGTGTTGATCACTCTTCCCACTTTCCAGACAGGTGGTGGGACTTTTCCAGAGTTTCATACTCAGGTGTCCTGATTCTCCACCCAGCAAAGGCCATGGACTTTAGCACATCCATTTGCATATTTCAGTTTCTCAACAACTACTTGCAAATCATGTAACATGCTCATAGGCCATGTCCATGAAGCAGCATTTATCTCCAATGGAAACCTCAGCTTCAAGATCCTTTGTTGAATCTACATGTGACTGCATGAGACCTGACAGTATGCAGCTCCGGTATCCGGTGATGGGGCCTCTTGTGGTTTGTTAGCAATACATGCATTGATCTTAGGGGGCTTTCTAAGGGCTGATTCTTGAAACCTTTTTATCAATATAGGCAGCATACTCATGGAACAGAGAGGAGCCTGGTATTACAGAATGATCACTGGATATGAAGCCAGAAAGACAAGTGTGTCAATTTGCCCTGGCACCTGTTTTCCAAGTAAACAGGAATATTCCTGGTGTGTGTGCATCCTTTCTCCAGTGGGGAAACCCCAGTTTTTAGATCTGAGATTGCTTTGCGTGGGTTGAGTGAGCATAAAGAGAGCTGGATGATATTAAAGTATTGTACTGATAGCCAGAGGCAGCCTTATTCGTTTTTCTTCCCTGTCTTCTTGACCTACTTGCCTGACAGTCCATCTGTCTGTCTGCCCGTCCATCCACTCAGTTCTTGTTTAGGGCCTGCAGAGTGCTAGCATGATGTGAGTGTGGGGCCACGGCAGAGGAAAAAGACAAGTCTGGTCCTCACTACATTCTAGCTTAAAGTCTAGTAGCAAAGTTAAACAATCATAAAAATAAATACAAGGACAATAGCAAGTATATGAATCATTAATTGCAGCACTGATGACAGACACAAAAGAAGAGTACGAGGGGCTTCATGACTGTGAACAGGGTGGTTTTACCTGCTGAGGAGGGTCGGAGGCAGCTCCCCAGAGGAAAGAGGAGTTGGAGTTAGCCAGGTGAAGAGGTGGCAGCTGCATCTGTCATGGTCCCAGATGGGACACAGGCAGAGTAAATTCAAGGAGTCACTGAAAGCCGGTGTGCCTGGAGCTCTGAGTACGGAGGGACACTATAGTGGCCCCAGCATTGTTTTCTTGGCCAGTGCTGGAAATCCCTGACAGATACCATAGTTGCTACTCCTCTTTTTGAGAACTACCATCTATCACCAAAAACGTCCGTTACTGAAACATTTCTTGCCATGGTTTCCAAGATAACAGTTGGCTTTATTTTTATTACTGTAAAGATCGGTGGCTTCCTTTGCTTTTTGAGGGGATGGAGGAGCACCTTAATGTCATTAGTGGTTTTCATTTCTGAAATAAACATTTCCTGAGCATGTAAGTGGGCTTGGCACCACAGTCCTTGCCCTCGGGAGCCCACAGACCGGACAGATAGGAGCAAATGAATGACCACCACGCTAGGTCAGAGGTGGTAAGAAGAGGAAAGGGAAGCTCATGGGACAAAATCAGGCGCAGGGGATCTTAGAGAGAGATTTGCACTTTCCCAGGTGAAGAGAGACCTAGACAGATGAATGGACGGTACAGAGACACAGAAGCAGGAGGGAGCAGGCTGTGTCTCAGGAGCAGTGAGCCATGTGGTGTTGCTGGAGTGTGAGGCTCGTGGTGAGGGGAGTGAGGAGGAGCTGGCAGGAGATGAGGTTAGAAAGGCCTTTTGGGATCAATACTTAGAGGGACTCACAGGCAGTGCTCAGGAGTTCAGAGTTACCCTATAGTTAGTGGAGAATCAGTGCAGAGTTATGGGAGGAGGGAAGCAGGTCAGTTATAATCCTGGTGTGGAGGATGGAGCGTGTGGGAGATGAGTGAGAGGGCCGTAGCACCCCATCCTTGCCATGAGGACAGGGAGGAGAAGGCAGGTTTGTGAGAAACCGAGGTAGAGGCCTCTCTCCTGGGAGACTTAGCAGGCAGGAGGGCAGGGGGATGATGATGTCAGGGTTTCTCACTTTAGGGATGTGAGGTGCTGGTCCAGTCCCAGAGCCAAGGAACAGGGAAGGGGTATGGGGTGGGGGAGGAGGAGCAGTGAGTTCACTTCAGCTGTCCTGAGTTTGCGTGCCTGGGGGTTGGCATTCAGCAGCTGGCCTGCTCATCTGGAGCTCAGTGGGAGTCTGGGCTGGAGCTGTGGTTCTCACTCTTTGGAACAGCAGGGCCCACTGTGGTGCCTGGGGGACACAGGGCAGTCATCTGCACGTTGAAGAGGTGGTTCTGATGCCCCACTGGTCTAGAGTGAGAGAGATGGGGTCATCCACCTGTGCTGGTCCCTGAAGAGGAAGGAGAGGTGTTGGATTCCTCTGGAACGTTACAAACACAATCTAAAGGTTCTTTTTTTGTTTGCTTGTTTCCTTCCTCCTTTTTCTTCCTCCTCCATTCTTTATATATTAGGTGTCATATTCTGTACTGTTTGTCTATCCCTTGATTGACTTTGGGGATAGTTAATTTAATTTTGCATTTTCTTAATAATTAGCTGTTCTATTTTCTTACTGTGGTTTTATTACCTCTGGTGACAGCTATTAAACCGTAGGAACACTTCCATCTATAGCAGTCCCTCCAAAATACACTGTAGAGATGGTTTGTGGGAGGCAAATTCTCTCAGCTTTTGCTTATCTGGACATTGTTTAATCCCTCCTTCAAATTTAAATGATAATCTTGCCGGATAAAGTATTCTTGGTTCTAGGCCCTTCTGCTTCATTGCATTAAATACATCATGCCACTCCCTTCTGGCCTGTTAGGTTTCTTCTGAGAAGTCTGATGATAGCCTGATGGGCTTTCCTTTGTATGTGATCTTATTTCTCTTTCTGGCTGCTTTTAATAGTCTGTCCTTATCCTTGATCTTTGCCATTTTAATTACTATATGTCTTGCTGTTATCTTCCTTGGGTCCCTTGTGTTGGGAGATCTGTGCACCTGCATGGCCCGAGAGACTATCTCCTTCCCCAGACTGGGGAAGTTTTCAGCAATCACCTCCTCAAAGGCACTTTCTATCCCTTTTTCTCTCTCTTCTTCTTCTGGTACCCCTATGATGCGAATATTGTTCCGTTTGGATTGGTCACACAGTTCTCTCAATATTCTTTCATTCTTAGAGATCCTTTTTTCTCTCAGTGCCTCAGCTTCTTTGTATTCCTCTTCTCTAGTTTCTATTTCATTTATCGTCTCCTCCACCGTATCCAGTCTGCTTTTAATACTGTCCACTGTGTTCTTCAATGATTGGATCTCCGACCGGAATTCATTCCTGATTTTTTGAATATCTTTCCGTACCTCCATGAGCATGTTAATGATTTTTATTTTGAACTCCCTTTCAGGGAGAGTCATAAGGTCCATATCATTTAAATCTTTCTCAGGGGTTGTATTCATAATTTTACTCTGGACCAGGTTCCTTTGGCGTTTCATATTTGTGTATGGCGCCCTCTAGTGCCCAGAAGCTCTACTCTCTGGAGCTGCTCAGCCCCTGAAGCAATGTCAGGGATTGTAGGGGAGTGGTATTGGTGTCTGGGTGGGAGGAAAGGGCTGTTTCCTGGTTCCTGGCTGCTATGCCTGTCTCCACTGCCTGAACCAGTGGGCTGAGCACACAGGTATAAGCCTCTGTGCTTTGCATTTTTAGTTGCTCTAGACAGATCTTCCCTCTGGCTGGCCCAACGCCAGGGCAGGGCTTCCCAGCCTGCAAGCCCCATGGGGTTGGCAAAGGTGAATCAGTCTGCCTGTCACCAGAAGGGGTTCCTGGAGCCACACAGGCAGCCAGGGAGCTGGAGCACCTGAAGATTGTGAAAACTCCCAATCTGCTAGGCAGAGTGCACCTGGACAATTTTGTCTACCTGTCCTTTCTCCTGAGCAGTAAGCTCTGTGCAATCCTTGCCCCTTTAGCAGCCCTCTTGCTAAGGGCTTCTTTGTTAGGAAGTCTCTCAGACTGCCCTCCTTTCTTTTGTCCCAGAGCAGCTGGGTATGGATCCCTACTTTCACAAGCAGCTGGAATCTTAGTCTCTCCAGGAATTCTGCCCGTCTTAGCTTTCCAACCCCCTAATTACAAGAGTATCATGCAAGCACCATGAAATGTAGGTTTGTGCTCCCAGAGCAGATCTCCAGAGTTAGGTATTCAGCAGTCCCACATCCCCACTCCCTCTCTGCTCGGTTCCTGTTCCTCCTGCCGGTGAGCTGGGGTGGGGGAAGGGCTTGGATCCCGCAGGACCACAGCTTTAGTACGTTACCCTTTTCCGTGAGGGCTGCTCTTGTCTCCAGGTGTATGCAGTTTGTTGCTGTCCTCTTTCCTGTTGCTCTTTCAAGAGTAGTTGTAGTAGCTTTATTTTCATATTATATACGGTTTTAGGAGGAAGCCTCTGTCTCACCTCTCACACTGCCATCTTTAATCCACCCCTCCTCTGGAAAGTTATGCATGCTGAGCAGAGGGTCTTGGTCTGATGGGGAGCACCACTGAGGGCGGAACACAGTGCAAAAGTCAAAGCAGGAGCCAGAGGAGGGGTCAGGGAGGAAGGAGTAGCCTGGGCAGGTGCTGGCGTGGAAATGGTAGCGGGCGTCCTGCAGCGTTCTCCCTGCAGGGCCTCTGCCCCACCCCCTGAGGCTGAGTGCTCCAGCACCCCTTGGTACTCTTGTTTGCTCTGATGTTGGAGCCCGTCTCGCATGAGGGGGTCGTTTTAGTTACCTTTGCTTCCATGTGCGGGACTGAGGTATGCAGCTCTTGGCGGCAGCCCATCTCTAAACCTTCAGCTTCCCTCAGGACCTTCTCAAGCAACCCACTCACACCTTCTGTTTCTGGTCCTTTGGACTGAAACCTTTGGTTCCTGAAACAGGAAAGTTGGGGCCCCATCCAATATTCTGGGGTTCAGGATAGATTTGCAACCTTGTGGGAAGGGTGTGTGTCTAGTTCCTAGGAAAGACAGCTTTCTGTTGGAGAAAGTTCTGGGAAGATGATAAAAACCCTTCAGACTGGACCCTGTGACTTGGGAGTGCATCTTTGGTGCCCCGTGTATCCTGAGCTTGGGTAGCAGGGAAAAGCCTGCTGTAGAATTTCCAGAGTTTATGGATGGGGTCTCAGCGTTAGAGTGCACGAGAACTACCCAGACTGCTGGTGGAGGGAGGGGTCTCAATTGGCAAGAGTGGAAGTCCAAACCTCTGGTAGGCCTAAGTGCCTGACTGAGATCAGCTTACAGACCCTGGTGAAGAGCCCTTAATCTGAGAGAGCCAATGGGAAACTGATCTGTAATCCAACATGTGTCTTTTAAGTAGTACCCTGACCCCAAAAACCTTGGACAGAGGCAAAGACCTGGTTGCCACTCACCCTGGTGCTGAAAGCCATAGCTAAGGAGTGGTGAGCAGGGATCAGTGGTAACTCCAGGGAAGCAGACGTCTTTAATGCCAGGGCTGACCACCCTGGTATGAAGCCATTTGTCCCTCAGGAAAAGAAAAAGAAAAGGGATTGACGTTTGTTGAGTTGAGAAGCCTCAGTGCTTAGGCAAAAAGAAGGGAACAGACGGATAGGCAGGAGTGGATGGACCAGTGCAGAGCATAAGTGCTTTTCCACTCTTACAGGGTGGAGCATAAGGAAATAGCTCAGAATATGGGGCAGCCTGAGCTGGGTTCAAACCCTGCCCAAGCCAAACCCAAGGATTCACTGCCACAGCCAGTGAGGATATCCTTATTGATTGTTCTTGTATAAGTTATCTAACCTCTTTGGGCCTCAGCTGTCTCACTGTAAATGGGTAGGATAATAATAGCTATCTTAGAGAATCACTGTAAGGCTAAGGTGCTTAGCAAAGTATCTGTCACAGAGTAATGGTTCAGTAATGATGGTAATAATGATCGCGATGATGATGCCGTCGCCATCTGAGTACCTCTGCAGGTGTCTCCACTGGACTAGCCCCCACCAGTCTAGTAAATGTATGAAATAAAGAAGAACTTCAGTGATAAGAGGTTCAGCTATGCAAACATCACCATAGAGGGGAATAACCACATCCACTGGTAAAAAGGTTCAGACACCGTTTAAAGATTAGCTCCACTTTCCAGTTTTATAGAAGAGGACACAAAGGCAAGAGAAGACATTTACTAAAGAGTGGTCACTGCCTCAACACCAAAAAAACCAAATAACCCAATTAAAATATGGGCAGAGGAGCTGAACAGACATTTCTCCAGAGAAGACATACAGATGGCCAACAGGCACATGAAAAGATGCTCTACTTTGCTAATATCAGGGAAATGCAAATCAACACCACAATGAGATATCACCTCACACCAGTCAGAATGGCCACTATCCAAAAGACAAGAAATGACAGGTGTTAGTGAGGAACCCTCTCCTACACTGTTGGTGGGAATGTCAATTGGTGCAGCCACTGTGGAAAGCAGTATGGAGGTTCCCCAAAAAAGTAAAAATAGAAATACCATATCATCAAGTAATTCCACTTCTAGGAATTTACCTGAAGAACACATCCCTGATTTGAAAAGATATATGCACCTATATGTTTATTGCTGCATTATTTACAATAGCCAAGTTATGGAAGCAACCTGTGTCCATCAGTAGATGAATGGATAAAGAAGAAGAGGTGGTGCATATACACAGTGGAATATCATTCACCCATAAAAAAGAAGTCCTGCCATTTGCAACAACATGGATGGTCCTAGAGTGTATTATGCTAAGTGAAATAAGCCAGGTGGAGAAAAACAAATACCATATGATTTTGCTTATTTGTGGAATAGATACATAAAGTGAACAGAATAGCGGTAGACCCTTAGACATTGAGAAGTGATTGGTGGTTACCATGGGGGAGGGGTTGGGGTGGGTAGGTGAGGAGAGTGAGGGGGATAAAGGGTGCGCAAAGATTCTCAATCATAGTATAAGTGGTACAGCATGGAGAATATAGTCAGTGATTCTGTAACATCTTCTGTGTTGACAGATAGTAACTGCATTAGTGGGGGTGAGGATTTAATAATATAGGAATTGTTGAACCACTGTGTTGTATACTTGAAATGAATATTAGATTGCATAGCAAGATACTTAAATTAAAAACAGAGTGGTCACAGGTGATGAGAATGGACACAGTGCTGACCCTCAGCCTATGGCCCCATCCAAGAAACTGAATCCATTAGGATAAGTATCGAGGGGGCCAAAGGGAATCCATCTACATTGTTTTTTGGTTAAGTATCAGGCCAGGTCTCATCTGTTATTCAAGAATGAATAAATAGAAAAAGTAGCACAAAAGAGGGCCCACTGAAAAGTTCCAGCAATATAAAGGGAAATAAACAAGGCATGCAAGAAATAGAGGAAGAGCAGACTTTGGGGGAAAAGTTTCTAATCTTTTACTCAGTAAAGTGAAGTGAATTTCAAACATCATCTTCTTTATGCTGTCAGAGAAGTTAAGGATGTTAGGAAAGATGGGCTGATGAGTCAACAGACTGAGATGAAGAAGGAGCTTGTGGATTCAGAGAACATGAGGAAATAAATATCACACCAGCATTTGGACTTCATGGTGCTGCGAAAAGTCAGAGTCAGGAGGAGGACACAGCGCTGACCTCAGAAGTGATGGGGAAGCAACAGAGGAGACCCCACGTGTGGGCAATGGACCAGACTGGCGACCAGAATGGTTGGGAGAGAAGGAATCCTCAATTTTCTTGAGCTGAAGAAGGACCTGAATCTGTGAATAATAAGGGTTCATCACAAGCCAGGCAAAATTGGCAAAAATTAGGTAACAGTTAAAATATCCAGGTGAAGTATTTTTTAAGATTTAAGAATAAAGGGAGGATAACATTGATACCTGGCAGAAGGAATCTTTAAATCAAAGAGAAAAAAATTAGGCTGGGCTCAGACTTGTGTAGAGCATAGGTACCAGCAGGCAGTGGAGCAGTACCCACTGAGTTTTGAGGGAAATGGGTTGTGACCCAATAATTTTATACTCAAGTTTTAGTTCACATTTGATAGTAACATATTCATTTCATTTGTGCAAGGACATGCCTTGTGTGTAGCTTTTGCTATACCCATGCACCATTCTGGAGGAAAAATCACTAGAAGGCATGCTCTGGCAACTGAGGGATGAATCGGAGTAAAAGACCATGAACGGGCAAGCCAGAATAGGAAAAGCTTGTCAGTGAGAGTGAAACCATTTGAGTATAAAATTATTTCCAAATAACTGTTGCAATTGTGATTATAAAATAGAATACAAATGATATTGTGGATAAAATGAAGGTTCCTGTGGCCAAGATTCTCACCTGGCCCTGGTTGGCTGGCCCGCGCACATGTGTGGGCAATACGTTGCTGTTGACTCTGTATGGGGAGCTCCGCTCAGTGCTCTGGGTGACACAGTGGCACAGCTGCAGGAGAGCAGAGGCTGGAGTGGTGGCAGCGCTGAGGACAGAGGCCCAGAGGACAGCTGTGCAGGCAGAGACACCCAGAGGGTGGCTGTGCGGGAGACTGTGCAGGCAGAGAGGCCCAGAGGACGCCCGCAGAGGGGCCCAGAGGATGGCTGTGTGGGACGGCTCTGTGGGCAGAGAGGCCCAGAGGCAGAGAGCAGCTTGCTGCATGCAGACTTGCTCTGAGTGGATGAGATTGTAGTGATTGACCTGCCACCGTGAAAATAAAGTTGGGTATAACCCTTTCACCCCAAGAATGTTCTACTGTCATTTCTTTGGTCACACTGAATCCATAGTGAACTTGCCTGGGGCTGAAACCTATTGGCAAGACAAATATGATTATTGAAAGAAGATGAAACATTAAATCATAACTAACAGAAAAAGGAATAAATTCATGCTCAAACCAAAGATCATACATGTGAACACACCATGTTCTAAAGAACTACACAAATGTGAGGGATGAAATGTGAGCTGGCTCCATGCCCACCAGTATGTCTGGATACTAAGCCAACAACATGCTGTGCAGGCATGTGGTATATGTGGGGCCACTTTTGCTGTGATTCCTCTGGGCACCACCTCTCTCAACTTCTCTGGAGAGGTTTGTTTGGCACCTTCATTTGTCAGGCAGCACATTGCTGGTGGGGATATATAATGGTGCAAGTTCTTTGGAAAACAATTTGGCAGGTCCTCAAAAAATTAACATCAACTTACCTGTGACCTGATATTCCACTCTTAGGTATATGCCCAAGGAAATCAAAACATAAATCTAGACAAAAACTTGTACATGCATGTTCATAGCAGTAGTATTCATAATAGCCCCAAATAGAAACAACGCAAATATCCATGAGTTGATGCAATGGATAAACAACAGGTGGTATATCCATATAGTGGAGTATTATTTAGCCATAAAAAGAATGAAGTACTGATTCATGCTACAATATGGATGAACCTTGAAAACATTCTAAGTAAAAGAAACCAAACACAAAAGGCCAGTACTGCATGATTCTGCTTATATGAAATGTCTGGAAGAAGCAAATCCATAGAGACAGAAAGTAGATTAGTGGTTACCAGAGAGATGGGAGAATGCGAGTAAGTGCTAATGGGTACAGGCTTTCTTTTGGGGCTGAAGAAAGTGTTTTGGAGTTAGATAATGGTGATGGTTGCATAATTTGGTAAATATGTTAAAAGCTGCTGGGTTCTATAGTTTTGAAGAGTGAATTTTATGGTATTTAAGTTATATCTCATTTTAAGAAATAGCTATTTTCCTCATTATTAAATGTTAATTGTAGAAAAATAAGAAAATAAAGATAAATTTTAAAAAAGCAGCCAGCATGTTATTGTTAATACTTGGTATATATGTTCAGACTATTTCTATGTGTCTGTCTCAAAGTTGGTTTGATAGACCATTTCATTCTTCCCTGTCTTGAGTGGTGTGTTGAGATGGGCATAGTCCATAAGCATGTTATTTTATTAGTGCTTTAGCCTCTTGTTAAGCAGTTTATGTTGGAAATAATATTACACTATAAGTAGAAACATTGCACCAGAGTCAGAAGACCTGGGTTCCTGCTCATTCACATTAAGTTTGGGAGCTTGAGAGAGGCATTTAATTTTATTCTCCTCATCTTTACAAAGGAATTACAATACTTACTTTGTGATATCTTACACACTAGGATGACTAAAAAAAAAAAAGACCACACCAAGTGCTGACAAGGATGTGGAGCAGCCAGACTGCCGTGCCCAGCAGGTGGGAGTATAAACCGAGTTATGTGCTTCGGAATGCCGTTTGGCATCATCCACCAAAGTGGTACATACACTTACCATGTGACTCAGCTTTCACTTGTGTATCAACCCAACAGAAAGGCGCACGAACATGTACCAAATGGCACGTTCGAGGCTGTTTATAGCAGTACCACCTGCAATGGCCCAAACTGGAAATGATCCTAGTGTCTCTTGGCAGTAGATGGGCAAATACATGGGGTGAACTCCCAAGTGGAAAACTGTTATCAGTAAGAGGTAATAACCAACAGTTCAGTGAAAACTCAGGATGAATTTCACAAACATAATGTTCATTGAGACACAAAAGATTATATACTGTGTGATTCCATTCATAAACAGTTTAAACAGAACTAATGCTATGTTATTACAGATCAGAACAGTGGCTACTCTTGGGAGGCAGGTAGAGATCGAAGGGGGCACAGTGGGTTTCTGGAGAGCTGGTGACGTCTGTCCATCTGTGTGCTGGTTACCTAGGTATGTTCACTTTGTTAGAATCCTTTGAGCTGCACTTACACTGTGTGCACTTTGTGTGAGGTACTTCCATAAAAAGTTTATTTAAAGCACTGAAAGAGGGAAGCCCTTCAGTCACACCGTTCTCACTAAAACTGTTACTAATAATGAGAATGAAAGTTTTTGTGTTGTTGATGAATAAAATAAAATGATTATTTTAACATACTTATTTCATCTTTGTCTCTTCCTTTGATCATTTGTACTTGTTCTGTCATGTACATTACATGTTGGTACATTAGAGCATATATTTAATTTACAAATGAACATTTGTTATAGGTGCTTGCTTAATATTTTTCCAACTGTTGGTCCAGAAGGATCAAAAAGTTCGGTGAGCTGTAGCTCACGGCCGTAACAGAAGCAGGCAGCCCGAGCAGAGGCGGGCCAGTGGGTGAGCCCGAAGCAGTTCAGTCAGCGTTGTGAGTTTGGCTTGTTTCCCTGTTGCTGAGCATGAAGTGCAGGTCTGAGGAGGGTGGTGGTGAAGCCGGAGAGGGGCAGGGGCCAGGCCTCTGAGCGGCCTGGGTGCCAGGAGCCCGGGGACAGGGCTGAGAGGCCAGGGGACAAAATGCAGGGTCAAACAGCAGAAAGCAGCCGGCAGAGGTGCCCGAAGAGCCTAAGGAGATGGGAGGAGGAAGAGAGCGATGGTCAGTTTCAGGGGTTGAGAGCTGAGTTTCTGGGAAGAGGGACTGGTGAACCACGGAGAAAGCTACCAAGGGGTAGGCAAGCCCAGGGCCACTAGCCTCAGCCTGGCTTCAGCCGTTTAGACATCCTAGTGGCCCCAGGGGAGCAGGGTGGCCAGTGGTCAGGCAGGATTCCAAGTGGGTGGTGGTGTGGTGATGTGCAGTGAGGAGGTCAGTGTCTGCTGGGAAACAGCCTGCAGTTCAAGGGTCAGAGCTCTCGTGAAGACTGCAGAGACCTGAAGATGTTCTCAGGCAGAGAACTACCAAAGGAGTGGAGGGGATTGAGGTTGGAAGGGCAGGCGACTGGCCCCTGAGCCTGGGGTTGGCCCTGGGTCTTAGCAGGAGGCCTTTCTCAGAGGTGGGAGCGCAGGACCAGCAGAAGGTGAAGGGGGGATCCCAGGGAGCTGAAGTCAACTTTCCTGAGTGAAGGAGTTCGAGAGGCTGCCCTTCTGGGTGTGGGCAGCTGTGGAGGGGGTGGGGTGGAGAGAGAAGATGCTTGGAAGACGAAAATGACCCAGTGTGGGCCCTCTGGGGGTGCCTAGTGCAGGATGCTGTCTGTGCCAGTGGGCTCCCTGTGCCGGAGTGTGCCAGGCACCTTCTCCATTGTCACACCTTCTTTTCTACAGCCGTGTGTACCGAGGGCAGGGGTTTTTGTATCTGGGTCCTCCTGAGTTCCCTTCCTGCTGGGCAGTGCCTGAGGCCCTGCCTGGTGCTTTGGGCCTGCCAGACACATTTTCCATTGGGGTTTGTGCTTTTCTTTGGGGTTGATTCCCCAGGCAAGCTCTCACATGCTTGCTACACATGTATCCAAAGTGTGATGGGAAGGGAGAACAGTGATCAAAGAAGTTTAAGTTAATTTTGGTGATTTTAGGGCAAGCTTTGCTACCTGATAGGCTAATGGTGATATCAAATGTTGATCTGTGGGGAAGAGTTTGACATTTCAAAGAACAGGTTGAAATCAGATCTTGTAGCACCATGATTGGTCTGACCTCGCTGAGCTTTGAAGAACAAGGCTTACCATATAGAACACTGGTGTAAATTGAATTATTCCTCCTACTTTTCCAGTGGCTACTGTTTGGAAAGAGACATGCTGGGGTGGTATATCATGTTGGCCTGAGATTATGAAGCTCGACATGTGTTCCTGGTAAGTTGGTTCACCAGCCTTAGGGACATGTGCCCCTGTGAACAGAGGGCCATGCTGTCTGGGCACCCAAAAGTGCCTGCTTGGTACAGCGAGCCGGGCGGTGATGTGGTGGAGAAACCTCATACTGCAGAGTCTGCTGTGCTGAGGAGCTGCAGAGGGGCCACTGGGACACCAATCTTTCCCAGAGAACTGCAGCCATGGGGCATTTTGGGCTCCTGGCCAGACTAAGCTCAGGGTTTTTCTCTGGTCTTATATCAAGCATTTTTTCCTTTCTCTCTCTACCCCCTCTTTGTGCAAAGCCTCTTATCAGGACACTGTTGAGTGCCACCCTTTTGCTCCTGTTGTTCAGAAGACAGGTGTTCTGTATCTGACTCCCAACAGCTATGTGGGCGACCTCCTTTCTCTCACCCTCAGACAGGCCCCTGCACCTCCCACAAACCCCTCCTCTCTCTTTCCAGCTCAGCTCCCCTCTTCACTTTTGGCTGTCCTTCATCAGAAAGGGCCAACTCACTGTGTGCCGCTCACTTGTTTTAACCTCCTCTCACAGCCCTGGCCACATTCTGCACTGCATCATGATTTTTTGATGTACCCTATATCTCATCCCTTATCTCCTTGACTAGACTTTAAGCTCTTTTAAGGCAGGGGCTGTGTCTTGCTCCTTTTTGTATCCCATGCAGTGCCTTGCTCAATGATTTACATACAGTAGGGGCTCAATGAATGTTACTAGACTGAAATCAATATGGAACCTGTTGTGGCTCCCAGCATCCATCCCCTTTGTATCCATGGCCTTCATGTCTTGAGATAAAAATTTTAAAATGGGGGGAGAATCAATAGAACAAAAGGCATCCTACAGTATCGGAGAATATATTCATAAATGACATATCCAATGAGGGGTTAACATCCAAAATATATAAAGAGCTCATGTGCCTCAACAAACAAGAAGCAAATAATCCAATTAAGAAATGGGCAGAGGCTCTGAACAGACTCTTCTCCAAAGAAGAAATTCAGATGGTCAATAGGCACATGAAAAGAATCTCCACATCGCTAATCATCAGAGAAATGCAGATTAAAACCACAATGAGATATCACCTCACACCAGTGAGGATGGCCAACATCCAGAACACAAACAACAACAAATGCTGGCAAGGATGTAGAGAAAAGGGAACCCTCCTACACTGCTGGTGGGAATGTAAATTAGTTCAACCATTGTGGAAAGCAGTATGGAGGTTCCTCAAAAAACTCAAAATAGAAATACCATTTGACCCAGGAATTCCACTCCTAGGAATTTACCCTAAGAATGCAGGAGCCCAGGTTCAAAAAGACATATGCACGCTTATGTTTGTCACAGCACCATTTACAATAGCCAAGAAATGGAAGCAACCTAAGTGTCCATCAGTAGATGAATGGATAAAGAAGAAGTGGTACATATACACAATGGAATATTATTCGGCCATAAGAAGAAAACAGATTTTACCATTTGCAACAACATGGATGGAGCTAGAGGGTATTATGCTCAGTGAAATAAGCCAGGCAGAGAAAGACAAGTACCAATGATTTCACTCATCTGTGGAGTATAAGAACAAAGAAAAAACTGAAGGAACAAAACAGCAGCAGACTCACAGAACCCAAGAATGGACTAACAGCTGCCAAAGGGAAAGGGACTGGGGAGGATGGGTGGGAAAGGAGGGAGAAGGGGATTAAAGGGCATTGTGATTAGCACACATACTGTAGGTGGGGGCACAGGGAAGGCAGTACAGCACAGAGAAGACAATTAGTGACTCTACAGCATCTTACTACGCTGATGGACAGTGACTGTAATGGGGTATGTGGTGGGACTTGATAATGGGGGGAATCTAGTAACCACAGTGTTGCTCATGTGATTGTATATTAATGATTCCATAATAAAAACAAAATAAAAAAGTAAGAATAGGGGGAGAGGCAGAGAATGTTTGCCTACAAGAATCCTAGGAGATTCTGTTCAAGAGCAATTACAAAAATCGTAAAAGCTGAAATATTACAATATTTTTCAGATTTTTCTAGTAGACTTACCCTTCTGACAACTCATTGTCACAAAAGAAGCAGAAGGTGAAATTTCTCAAACTTTGCTGCCAGGGGCCCAGTCTTCCTTGACATTTCATGATTAACTAAGTACAAGCAATTCATATACTGCTTAGAAGAAGAAGGTTCCTTAAAACTTACATATCAGTGGGACTGGTTCCCCTAAGGAAGATGCTGGAAACAAATGTTTTGTTTAAAGGTAAGAGCGTATGAGAAAATGAGACTTGGAGATAAGTAATTTCCCCAAGGGCACAGAGAAGTAAGTGGCAGAGTTGAGATTTGACTCAACTAGGTCAGTATAGTTGTAGAGAGAGAGTTCCTCACCACTGTCTGCTTTTGAGTCTGCTTAGATCCGGATTCCATGAGAGGGACCATGGCTGTCCCCCTGCTACCTGTGCCCTTGGAGGGGCTGCCGTCTCGCACTGATCCCAGGGGATCTGGGTGGAATTGTTCTCAGTCCATACAGTAGGAGAGGACAGCCTCTCCCCTGTTATCCCTGGGGAGGGGCACCAATGGGCAGAGGGTCTGCTCCCCACTGGTCAGGAAGATTGTAGTTTGCCAGTTCATTTCGGTCGGTCCCCTCAAAGAAAGGCTGTCAGGCCTCAGTCTTGCAACTGCTGCAGAAGCTCAAGCAGTGTGCCGCGGACGGGGCTGCGGGAACCTGCACGCTTCATCAGGCAGACAGATGACAGCACATGTGCAGGGATGTGCCTGCAGAAAGGGGGGGCCAAGCTTCACACTTGGAGTGATGGTTCCTTTGAGGCAGGATGAACGGAGAGGGTGCGGAGGAGCTGTAACCTACAAGGAGAGAGCCAAAGGGATGAGATCAAAGTACACAAAGGACTTCTGGGACTAAAACACATGCTTTTGAATTTAAAAATCAATAAAAGAACTGAAATTAGTGGTTTGGAAGGTCAAATAGAACAAATGCCTCACAACCAAGAATAATCATAAAAAGAAAGGGAAAAGATTAATTAAAATATGAGACACTGGAGACCTTATCCAGGAGACCTGGCATGGGAATAATAGGAGTTCTAGAAGGAGAAAAGGAATATATGGAGCAATAAGAGAAAAAAAAACAAAAAAATTTCGCTGAATTGAAGAAAGACTTGATTCTTCAGGTCAAATGGATTCATTCAGTTTGTACTAAGACCAACACCTAGACCTATTTTCTAGTAAAATTCCTAAACTCCAAGAAGAAAGAGAAAAATCTTAGAATTTTGTAGGAAGAACAGGTGGTTTTCAAAGGAAAGAGAATTAGGCTCTCATTGGGCTTCCCAGGTGCAATCCTGGAGGCTGGAAGACAGTGGACCCATGTCTCCAGACTGTCTAAGGGAGAGGGGATGCGTGCAGTCCTCCATATACCCAGCCAAGATGTCACTCACAGGGCATTGCAAAAGAAAGACCTTTCAAACATTCGAGGATATAAAACATATATTATCTATTAAATGAGTCCTGAGAAAATATCCAGTAAAGTTCTCTAACTAAAGGACAGAGCAGAGATAGTGAAATAGGGGAAGTGAAGAGTACAGGAAACAGGAGCTGTGTACCTTTTAGTGCATATAGTTTCATCTCAATGGATATTGTTACTGTGAATTGAAATTTTTATTGTGTATTATGCTTAAGTTATTAAGAATTTTTAAAATAGAGGAGAACTGCTGTATGGGAAAATATAACAGGCTGAAAATAAAAATTCTAAATGATCTCTGTAAAACCTAAGACCTTGGGAGAAAGGATGAGAGAGTGGGGAAGTTAGCGTTCCATTTTTAGGACACTTAAACATAGTTATTTGTGTTACAGAAAGAGAAATAAGGTTCAACTTTCATTTTTGAGGATCAGAAGGTGTATTAGTTAGGACTAGATTTGGTCCCATATAGTCGATAACCCCTGAATAATAATGGCTTAAACATATAAAGATTTGTACCATCTCTGAAAAAGTAAAGAGATGGTCATTCTAGGGTTGGTATGGTGGAATCAAAGTCATTGTGGACCCTGGTTCCTTATATTTTGTTGCTCTTCCATTCATAGCAGATTGCCTCCTGATTCAAGACGGTTGTGTGAATCCCTTTCATCACATCTGCATTCCAGAAGCCAGAAAGAGAAAGGGGAAGAAGCAGTGTCCTTTCTCTTTCAGACGCTTCTCAATAGTCTCACACAACATTTACATCTCACTGAGTAGAACTTAGCCACAGTGAGCTGCAAGGGAGCATAGAGTGTGTTTAGCTAAAAATAAGAAGTATTTTTAGCTAAACACACTAAAGAAGAAAAGGAGAAAGAAAGAAGTTGGGTTCTGTGCCTCAAAAGATAATCACTAGTAGAAATCAAATGAAAACAATAGTTTTCTTTTTCACTTTTAATTGGCCAAATGTTACAAAGATTGATAAAACCAGAGTTAGCAAGTGCATGGGGGAGGTGGGTCCTCCTGCACATTGCTGGTGGGCACTGTGAATTGTCCTCACTTTTTGGGGACATAACCTGAAATGCTAATAAATATTAAAATATCCATATTGGACATGAGGGAAGGCCATAATACATTATTAGGTTTAAAAAACAAATTGCAGAATAACGTCCCTAGTAGCTGCAAACTGGTGGCCCATGGTGGCACATAACACTGTGTCAGGCACAGTGCTAAGTGCTTTTTCCTTTTTCTCCTTTCACAACTAACTTACAAGGTAGGTACTATTGGATTTTTACTCAGAGGAAGCATTTAAAGCACAGAAAGGTTAAATACTTTTTATGGTCACCCAGCCAACAGACACTAGGTCCAGGATGTTACCAGGCTTCAAAATGTGAGCTCTTAGCTCTACTACCCTGCCCAGGAGGCGTTGTCTCATGTCCCTCTTGGATGCTTTGTATGGCCAGTTCAGTGCTTTGCAGATGTTCAAAATGGAAAGCTTTAAGTGGTGTAGTTAGCCACAGGCCCCATCTGTCCCACTCTGTTACACCTGCAGCTCCACGACAGGATCTGCCTGGGTCCCATAGGCATTTGAGGGTTATGACCTTGGTCTCCCGGATGAGTCCACTTGGTTATATGTATTTATGTTGCTTGGCAGAAAGGCATGGAGGAATACAATCCATATAAACACCTTCCTTTCTATCATTTGTTTCTTGGAGATTGTCTTTGTAGTGTCACTGTTTAAGCAGGAGATTTGAGTTTGCCTTTTTGTAAGATGAAGCTTTAGGCTGTCATCTATGTTAA
This sequence comes from Smutsia gigantea, assembly GCA_032199065.1. NCBI lineage: Eukaryota > Metazoa > Chordata > Mammalia > Pholidota > Manidae > Smutsia > Smutsia gigantea. The sequence continues at coordinate 7,110 of JAVSCE010022716.1, read as the reverse complement.
CATCTGACACCTTCCCACTTTTGAACATCTCAGTTTGAACCTAAACACAGACAACAGCATCGGTCCTATTTGACCAGGAGGCTCTGCCCCTTCGTCACCTCAGTCCGAGCTGAGTGGCCTGTGCAGTGAGGTTGCTCAGAAAAGGGTTTGTGGGCTGGTTCCTTATGCTGCTTGCGGGATTCTCTTACTGGACCTCTTGGAGAGACAGCCGAGTGTGGCCACACACTGACGAGTGTTGCACAGAAGTCTGCTGCCTTACAAGCCTGAAGGACATGCTACAGGGAGTCACAGAGGGTTTCCAGAAGAAATGACATCTAAAATGAGATTTGGAAAGAAAGTAGGGAGGAAGATGGTTTCCGGGAGATGAACCGGCGTTTATACCTGGCTGTGAGGGCAGCAGGGTGGGTGGGGCCACCTGCCTGCTCCAGCATTTCGGCACCTCTTCTAGTCTGCCTGTCTCTCCTTCCTTGGCTGGAAGCCACGTCCAAGGGCCTGCATGGGGGAGAGGCCGGCAGAGGGGCTGCATGCTCGCAGCACGGCAGATGCTTCCCGTAGGCAGGGCCCGTGATTCTCAACGGGTTGGGTACCTCTAAGCACCCCCTCCTTCCCGCAATACCCAACTTCTCTCAAGGACCTTGTCTACTGACCCTCCCCTGTGAGGACCAGGTCCTGACCACTTGGGAGTGGGTGGAGTGCAAGCAGTGGGGAGGAAGCAAGTGAACAGGAAGGACAGTACGTGATCTTCACATGGGGCGATCACTGGTTGGGTGTGTTGGAGGTCTGTAGGGAGGCTGGGGAGGGGTCCAGGCTGGAGACAGGTTAAAGTGTTTTTCCTGCTTTTAGCTGAGGCCTCTCCTGGGTGGCCGCATCTACCTGAGTCCTGTCTGAGCTGAGCCTGAGCTGAGGGTTGCTGTTCCCCACCTTCCCCTTTCCTGGGCATTAGCCCCAGATGTTGGCAGCACTTCCCTGCCACTCCCCCCTTCCTCCCCCCAGTCCTGCAGCTGTGCTTGCACCTGCTGGAGCACCTCTCTTCTTGATGTCCTTTTGTGTAGTCCTTGAGCCATTTTCTTGGGCAGCAGAGCCGGGTGGCTGGTAGCATGATGGGGTAGCTTAAGCATCACTGTTTTACTCTGGCTTTGCCCCCTTATTAAGGCCAGGGGAGGAGTTTGCTCATTTTTTTTTTTTGAGAACACAACAGACTACACTGGGTGCTGTGCTTGGAACTGGAGATAAAATAACAATATTGGAGCATTTGCCCTGTGCCAGGCACTGTGATCAACACTTAGACAACCACCAAGAGGTGGCCACGCTTCAGGAACTTAATATTTAGAAAGCACCTAGACAAACTCCTGGCATCCACCAGCACTCCTAAGTGCCAGCTGGTACTGTTAAGCCTCATCACAGCCACATGAGGTGGGTACAGTCCTATACCCCCACTCTGCAGAGGGGGATGTGGAAGCTGAGAGAGACAATTGCCTGTCTTCATAGAGGGGGTAGGTGACAGAGTCCAGGAGTCAAATCCAGAACCGTTGTTCTTCCAAGTGCCGTGTCTCAGGGTAAATGAGAGAGGTGTGAGCTCGTGGTACAGCAGGGAGGTGCTCAGAGAAAGCAGCAGTGCCGTGTCAGAGTGACATGTGTTAGGTGGACTAAGGGAGGGCACACAGATGAGAGGCATTTCACCCAACTGGGGACCAGAAGGACGGAGAAGGGAAGAATATTCCAGGCAGAGTCCTCAACGTGTCACCCACGGGGTATGCCTCAATCTCCTCTGAGCTTTGGCGTGGAGGCCGTCCTCAGTTTAGTGGTCTGTGCACATGCTCTGTTACTGACTGACTAATGATCTGAGGACCAGGGGTGTGGCTGGTCATCCCAGCCAGACTCGTGCGACCTTCTCCCCCAGGCACTCTTCCACTTACTGTGTGATCTGAGGTTCTGTCACTCTGTGAATCCCCTAACCTTGGAACACATGTGCAGATGGCCTGGGTTAGTGATCTCTACCATCCAGCCCAGCTCTGACTCCATTTCTGTCTCATGTGAGTACATTCGGCTGTCCCATAGGACTGCTCCATTGCAGTTACTCATAAAGGAACAAGACATCATTATAAACCACGATTGAAAAGCCAAGCTAATTAAACCCACCATGGTCCTGTCACCTCAACAAACCAAACTGTGTTCCTGTTGCCCATTTCCCTTCTAGGCCCTGTCCACAGGGCAGGTAGGGTTCTACGCAGGTGTGGTTTTGCCTTTTCCCCGCACTACGTGGTTGGCGATGAGATGGATCAGTTAGGAAATGGCCACCAGATGGCGCCAGAGCGCCAGCACCCGGCTGCAGCCTCCTAAGACTAATTCTTGGCGGCGGGCCACCCTGCCAGCGCTTGTCTGTGGAAGTTCACTTTCAGTTTTCTCCCCAAATGCTGTGTTGCTCACAAATGGTTTCCATATTTATTTTAAAGGAAATCAAACAATACTGAAGTGTACAAAAAGAAAGTAACGTGCCACACGATGACATCTTTCAGCGGCAGATACAAACAGTTGAATGATATCCTGTACTTCTCTGTGTGTGTTCACACGTATGCACAGATGTCCAGATGCCACTTTCTCAGTAAGCACTTCTCAGACCCTCATTTAAAATTGTTATCCTGCCCCCTCCTCACTCTCCCTACCTCTTTTCCTGCTTTCCTTTTTTCTGTATTACTCATCACCAGCTGACACACCATGTATTTTACTGAGCACTTTGTCCATTGTGTTTCCTCTGCTAGAATGTGCTGGGGGATTTCTGGTGTTTTCTTCATCGCTCCATGCCCAGCACCTAAAATAGTGCCTGACATACCAGACTTTCACTGAGTTCCTATTGAATGGATGACTGAGAATGCGTATGTCCTCAATTTGCGGACATCTTTCTCTGGCCATAAATACTGATCTACCTCACCCTTTTAACCCACTGCTTAGTATCTCCTTGAAATGAACGCACTCTAATTGTCTGTACCGAAACACATTGGTGTGGTCCAGCGTTTTCCAGACTTCCTGTAGGAGATGTCACATCAGTGACCTTGCTGGAACCTACTCTCTGGTTGCCTGCCGGGTGATTTCCTGGCTTTGCTCAGACTCCGGACTAAGCGTCTCATAAACCACATGTCGTGTCGTCCTTACACCATGTGCCTTGCGCCCGGGAGAGGTGCTGCCGTGGGGTGGGAGAGCTGAGGCTCGAGGAGGAGCGCCTGCCCAGGGCCACCCTTCCGCACAGAGCTGAGCCAGAGCTCTGGGGGATCCCCACTGTATTAGGGACGTCGCTTCATCATGTCTCATGTGACATTTCAAACTCCCTTTCTCCAGTTTATTGATTGCCTTTCATCTTTTCCATGATGTCTTTTTCTGTGCAGAAATTTTCATTTTTAATGATAAATCTGCCAAGAGTTTCCTATGTTTTCTGGCTTTTATATCACCCTAGAGAGGACTTCTTCACCCCAAGATAATAAAAAAAAAGATTTGTGTTTCCTCTGGTATTTTTATGAGGATATATTTGTTTGATTAAATATTTAACCTATCAGAATTTAATCTTGGATGATATTGGGGAAGATTTTAAACAAATCCCCAGCTCAAGTGCATAGTAAATTGTATGGGTGTGGCCCAGCCAGTGACCAGGGCCGTTACCAGACAGACCAGTAGTTCCCGTGCCCTTGGCAGGGCCTAGGCGGGAGGAAGCAGCCCCCTGCTCCGTGCAGCCTGCCTGCCATCCCCATCCTCGGCCCACCATAGATGGTGTACACGTGGCCACTTGTAGTGGGCACAAAATGTCTGAACCTCAGCACCCCAGAACTGCTTCTATCAGGTAACAGGTGTGCAGGAAATGGCAAGCCCCTGGGTTTAGGCCTGGCTGTGGAGATTGTGGGCATGGTGGGGCATGGGGAGTGGGGAGGGATGTGAGGCTGTAGAATCCCTTCTTAAATTTTTAAACTTTTTATTTGGAAATCATTTTAGACTTCAAGAAAAGTTGCAGAGCAGTCCAGCGCATTTACACACGCCCTTCACCAAGTTTACATGTTAACAGCTTACAGCCATAGCACAGCTATCAAATTCATGTTGCTGACTCACTTGGGCACAACAGTATACACCAAAGCCACCCGCCTTTTGCAGCCATCACCAGCTCCCCCCCAAAAGCCCTTTCCTGTGCCTGGATTCAGTCTGGGGTCCCTCCCTGCACCGTTGGTGAGGCTCGTTAGTCCCCTCCAGTTGGTAGTGGATCCCTAGTTTGTCCGGGTCACGTCAGATCCTTACCAGATGGAACTGTCTTCTGTTTTTTGTGCTTCTGCTTTACACGCCTATAGAGTCAAAGGGTCTCATCCTGAGAAATGCCTGCACGGCCCCCTGGTGCACTCCCCTGCCTCCGAGGACGGCCCTCCATTAGGTCTGAGGGGCGGTCCCCATTCCCCTTCCCCCAGGGCAGGAGAAGTGGTTCACACAGCCCCACTCTTGCAGTCCTCCCTGAGTCTTTCTCTGCCAGATGTCCCCTTTTTCTCTTGCATTACTATTTTGAGCCTGACCACATGTTTTGGAGTCTCCTCAAGTCCTCAGAAAACCCCAGTCTCTGTCCCCTGCTCCTGTCCCTTGCCTTCTCTTTTCTGCCCCTAGAGGCTCTGGGGAAATCAGGGACTTCCCGGCCCTTTGCAAGTTGGGCGTTCTCGTGGCAACCAGGGCACTCTTGCTGTCAGACCCCAAGGCTGTCCTCAGTGCCATTCTGAATGATTCTGCAGAATCTTATGCCATTGGAGGAACTCTTTCTCTTTCCAATGTCTGCCAGTGTCCCTATAAGGTCACTGCCCAGGGCACACATCACCCTCTCTTATCATTCGTTTGGGGTATTTCTGTAGCTTCCTTCTGAAGGAAGATCCAGGATGCAGCCTGTTTTTCATCCAGCTAGGTATGCTCTGCCAACAGGAGAATTCACTCTTTCTAGTTCACATCCTGCAAGTTTTTGATTTATGTTTTAAGAGAGTCAAGCCTGTGTCAAGAATAAATCATGAAGAGGCAGGGTTGGGACAGGGAGACCACTGAGAAGGCTGTACCATAGTGCCAAGGCTTGGGTTACTGCGGCAGTGGTGGTGGTGGGGAGACGTGGCCTGTCCCACAGAGAGGGTTGTCCCTGCCGATGGCTGCCTAGGGGGACGCAGTCACCCTTGCTCTTCCACCTCCCTCCAACACTGCCTGCCTTCCCCAAAGCAGATGTTCCCTGGACCGTAAATCAGATTAAGTAGGTAACTGATTGAGGGCTCTGCAGAGTGGGGGAGAGGGAATGGACAGCTCTGGTCTGGCCACTTATCCCTAATATGCAAAAAGGGAAGCTGGTCCACCCAGGCTTCCAGAATGGAAGGGCGCCTGCCGGGATGCTCCCAGAGCTGCGGACAGAGGGCTGGCTCACCCTCATTTCCTTACTCTTCCTTTCATGCCTGTTTCTCGAAGCTCCCTTCAAGCCTCTTCCACAAGTATCCCTCGGCTTCCCATTTTCCTAAAATTTGCCTCTCACCCTGCAGAGAAACCAGGTCTGCCAGCTAGTGCCTGCAGGTGGGGGGTCTCTCACCTCCACCTGTTTTCTACAGCTGCGTTTTGGAAGGGAGGAACCTTTGGTTTCAAGAGGAATTAAGTGCATGCTAAGGGCTTGGGAAACTCTAGCCAGCCTTTCTGCAGAAGGTCTAGAATAAAGCCATTCCGTCAACCAGGGGATTCATTTTCTGAGAACTCTTTCCTTGGTTTTATGAGAAGTGCATGTTCTTCCTTCACATTCCTTAACCTAAGAATCTTTGTTCTTTATGTGAAGAATCTCGTGAAGTCACATGAAAAATGTGAATCTTTATCACATTCCTTAATTTAAGAATTCCTTCCCTCCCTTAAGCAATCACCTTCAGGATGATTTCTTGTGGTCTCAGGTGAAGAGAGCGCTGCCCCTGCCTACCCCACCCCAGGGCGGGTGGGAGTGTTGGTGAGGGCGGTCCCCAAACAATAGCCGTCATCTTTTAAGGCACTGTGCCTGCTGCTTCTTATGTCCATCATCCTAGCAAGCCCCGGGACCATCTGGGAGGTAGGGACCCAGCTTACAGATGAGGAAAGTGAGGCTTACAAAGTAAGTGATAGCTGAGAATTCAGACCCTGGTCTGTCTGTTCTTTAAGCCACAGAGGTACTCTCGGCTCCTGTAACTGCCCCAGGGATTGCTGTGTAGCTGGCTTGTTCTTAGCTTCTACCAGGCCTGCCATTGCAGGTTGTGAACCTCTGGGGGTGGAGGGTGTTGAACTACACGCTGTTGTAAGGCCTCCCCAGATCAGGTCAGTAGACGGAAGGCTAGGTGCTGGAATATGTCTCACTGTTTTCCAAGTGGATGCAGATAGAGCTGTGATTATTAAACCACAAAGGCATTTAAGTGTTGGTGATTTATAACAGCTTTTGTTATCAAGGGTTTTTTCTTAACAGATATTAAAAAGAGAATAAATTATTTCAGTGTTGAAAAGAAAGGTTTCTAAAATATGTTTGCGTATCTGCTTACCTGCTGATATCTATATATATATGTGGATATGTGCATAAATGCTGCTCTATACTGTGTGAACTATGTAACACTGGGGGCAGGGACGAGGGCTTCTGGGGAAAGGAGACTTTCCCTCTTTCATTTTGTATCTTTTTATTCACTTTACATAATCTTAAATACATATGTATTATTTTTATATGAAGTCCTCCTACTTGGAGGACTAAGTTAAGTATCCCTGGGCTGGACCAAGGTTTCTGAGGATGAAGATGGCCCTTGCTCACTTCTACCTCCCTGGCCTCAGCACACAGTGTGGAGTGCCTGTCAATGCCTGTCACGTGGCTTCAGGGACTGCTGCCTGTTTGTGCTGGCCCTGCCTCCGCGCCACACGTGGAGGTGCTTCCCCATTCCCAGAAGATGCCTGCCCTGCCCTCTCCTCCAGGTTGGCTCAGTTTCACATGTTTTAGCCCATTTTCATGATGTTTGCAGACCCTCCATCTCCAAAGCCAGCGCTCTTTCCCAGGGACTGCTGCTGTCTGTCCTCGACGGGTGCAGCCATGGTGGCACTGGGACACAGGGGTCCTCCTCCGCTGTCTACCCT
>JAVSCE010022715.1:27500-154203 GCA_032199065.1 Smutsia gigantea | reverse complement strand
TTGGATTAAATATGTCATGCCACTCCCTTCTGGCCTGTAAGATTTCTGCTGAGAAGTCTGATGATAGCCTGATGGGTTTTCCTTTTGTATGTGATCTTATTTCTCTCTCTGGCTGCTTTTAATAGTCTGTCCTTATCCTTGATCTTTGCCATTTTAATTATTATATGTCTTGGTGTTGTCCTCCTTGGGTCCCTTTGTTGGGACATCTGTGCACCTCCATGGCTGGAGAGACTATCTCCTTCCCCAGATTGGGGAAGTTTTCAGCAGTTACTTCCTCAAAGACATTTTCTATCCCTTTTTCTCTCTCTTCTTCTTCTGGTACCCCATAATACAAATATTGTTCCGTTTGGATTGGTCACACAGTTCTCTCAGTATTCTTTCATTCCTAGACATCCTTTTTTCTCTCTGTGCCTCAGCTTCTTTGTTTTCCTCTACCCTAGTTTCTATTTCATTTATCGTCTCCTCCACCGAATCTAATCTGCTTTTAATATCCTCCATTGTGTTCTTCAACGATTGGGTCTCCGTCCTAAATTTGTTCCTGAGTTCTTGAATATTTTTCTGTACCTCCATGAGCATGTTTATGATATTTATTTTGAAATCTCTTTCAGGGAGATTTTTTTAATTCAGTCCCACTCGGTCCTTTCTCTGATATTGTGATTTTGCTTTGAACCAGGTTCCTTTGACATTTCATATTTGTATGTGGCACCCTCTAATGCCCAGAAACTCTACTGTCTGGAGCCGCTCAGCCCTTGGAATGATGTTGGGGATTGCAGGGGAGTGCTTGTGCCTGGGGGGAGGAAAGAGCTGTTTGCTGTTTTCTGGCTGTTATGCCTGCCTCCGCTGCCTGAACCAGTGGGCCGAACATACAGGTGTAAGCCTCTATGGTTTGTGTTTGTAGCTGTTGTAGGCGGGTCTTCCCTCTGGCTGACCTGACGCTAGGGCAGGGGCTCCCGTTTTGCAAGCCAGGTGCAGGCTAGCTGGAAGGAAGACACAGCAGGCCGTGTATCATGGTGGGGGGCCTTGGAACTGCACTGCGTAGCTAGCCAGGGGATGGAGCACCTGAAGATCGTTTAAGTTCCCAACCTGGTGGGCAGAGTGCACCTGGACAATTTTCTCTACCTGTCCTTTCTCCTGAGCTATAAGCTCTGTGCAATCCTTGCCCCTTTAGCAGCCCTGTCGCTGTTAGGAAGTCTCTCAGACTGCCTGCCCAGATCAGCCAGATATGAATTCCTATTTTCCACAAGCAGCTGGAATCTCCGTCTCTCCAGGTATTCCTCCTGTCTTAGCTTTCCAACCCCACTAATCACTAGAGCACCATGCAATGTAAGTTCGTGCTCCCAGAGCAGATCTCCAGGGCTAGGTGTTCAGCAATCTCAAGCCTCCACTCTCTCCCTGCTCTGTTTCTCTTCCTCCCACCAGTGAGCTGGGATGGGGGAAGTGCTTGAATCCAGCTGGGTCACAGCTCTGGTACGTTACCCTGTTCCGCGAGGTCTGCTCTTTTCTCCAGGTGTGTGCAGTCTGGTGCAGCCTTCTTTCCTGTTGCTCTTTCAGGATTAGTTTTATTAATTATATTTTCATATTATATGTGGTTTTAGGAGGAGGTCTCTGTCCCACTTCTCATGCTGCCATCTTTCAGCCTTTCTCAATACTGTGAGAAAAACCTCCCCACAGTTCCCGCCACCTCACAGAAACTCTGTTTCTCTAAGGAACTCCCTATTTTGATGAGGGCCAACTTTACTGCCTCGGATGTTGCCTCCACCTCTTCCCAGTCTTGGGGTGGGGTCCAGTCTTCTAGGAGGCAAGCCGCATAGGACCACATGTCTACTGGGGGCACTCGAAGGTCTTCCCATCCATAGGGGCAGCCCACTGAAGCACCCCTCCCATGAGGGCAGCCTGTTCTGTTCCTCAGTCAACAGTGAATCCTGCCAATACTGCCAGTTGTCTTGCCAATGGGTTTCAGTCCTGGACAAGTTCACTATGGATTCAGTGAGACCAAGGAATGACGTTCGTTCTTGGGGTAAAAGCGTTTATACCCAACTTTATTCCCATGGTGGCAGGTCAGTCACTAGAATCCTGTCCACTCAGAGCAAGCCTGCATGCACCAAGCCAGTCTCTGCTTCTGGGCCTCTGTGCCCCCTGCAGTTGTCTCAGTTTCTGTTCTTGTCACTGCCACCCCACCAGTCTCTGCTCTCCTGTAGCCATGAAGCAGCCGTGCCACTGTGTCACCCAGAGCATTGGGAGAAGCTCTTTATATAGAGTAAATAACAATGTATTGCCCACATGTGTGTAGTGTGCAAGCCAGTCAGGGCCAGGTGAGAATCCTGGCCATAGGAACCTTCACTTTCTCTACAGGTGGTTTCTTAAAGAACAAAAAATAGAAATACCATATGACCCACTTCTGGGAATTTACCCATAGAAAATAAAATCACTAATCTGAAAATATGTATAACACCTATGTTTATTGTAGCGTTATTTACAATAGCCAAGATGTGGAAGCAATCTAAAGGTCCACTGATAGATGAATGGATAAAAAGAAGTGGTACATATATGTATAAAGGAATATTAATCAGCCATAAAAAACAAAATCTTGCCATTTGTGACAACATGGATGGACCTAGAGGATATCATGCTAAGTGAAATAAGTCAGCGAAAGACAAATAGCATATAGTTTCACTTGTATGTGGAATCTAAAAAACAAAACAAATGACCAAACAACGGAAACAGACTCCTAGTTTCAGAGAACAGACTGGTGGTTGCCATGGGGAGGAGGGCAGGGGGAAGAGTGGGATAGGTGAAGGTGGAAAAGATATTGAGAATGTTTGATATCTTGATTTGAGCAATGGTTGCATGATTGTATACACATGTAAAAATCCATCAAGCTGTATCAAATCACACTAAGATCTGTGCATTTTATTGTATGTACCTCATACATACAACAAAAATAAAATGAAAAAAATGCAGATTCTGATTCATAAGTAATCTGAGGAGACACTTAAAAACCATGCAAATATCCTGTTCCTCATCCAAATCTCCCCCTTTAGATTTAGCATTTATTTATGATTTTCTTTCCTGAACCAGTTTTTGCTATGATACTTGCGAAATACTGATTTTCCGACTCAGTGCACCCCTTACGTTTATCGGTCTGCCTTTGGTGGTCCACTCACTGTAAGCAAGAGTCCACCCTTCTTATTTCTTTGATATTTATTATAGGTAGGGACTCATGAATTCCTAACTTTTAAATTGTGTCTTTTCATTACTGTCCTTAATTATTTTAGTGCTTATGTTGTTCCAGATTTAGGATTGTCTTCCTTTTTGATTGTTTTTATAGGATTAAAAACATGGATAATATTTTGGGAAACTCAAATATTACGATTATGGGCTATTAGTAATATCCAGGTTACCTTCAAGTCATACTCTCTGGAGAAAAAGTGCTGAATGCAATTCTTTGCCTGTTGTGTAGTGTTTAATAGTTTCCCATGTGCTTTTGTATACCATATTACCTAGGACATTTGGATTTTATGAGGGAAAGTGGAGGAGTAGGTTTTCCTCTGCATTTGTAAATTCTCATTTGATTTTCATGACAACTCTATGGTGTATAGACAGGGTGGCATTTGGACTCTACCTACCAACTTACTTTCTCCCAGCTTAAGTTTAGCAAAAGACTAATGACTATTAGCCTATGGGATAAGTTCCCATAGAACCACCCCTTCCTCCTAACATGCATTAGCATGGTTTATATACTGTGATTGGCTTTCAAAATTTTACTTCTCAAGTGTTTATATGTTCTGATATGTGTATTAATGTAAAGTGGTAGAGAGCCCTACCTAATATTAATGTATCCTAGAACATTACATAGAAAAAGCATTTCCCAACTCGCTGCCTCCCTGCCAAGCCATCTAAAGGAGGCTCATTTAGTTTAGTGTGTCTTGTCTTTCTGTATGGGAGGCGGTGGGTTCATTCTTATTGATGCAGTGCCGTACAAACTAAGCTGGGTGGAGTACTGCCTTGCTGTGACTCCCCGTTTTTTTCTAGGATATGATCCTTAAGACAGCACTGTAGGCCCATTTGTAGATGAACATGTCTATGTTTTGAGACCCTTCACTCAGCCCTGTCCCCACCCCGTGTCTTAGGTTTCAGTGTCACGTGATGCTTGGCCCTGCAGTGTTGTTTCATGCCTTTGTCGCTTTGCCTGTGTCTCTTATGCATGGAAGGCCCCCCTTTCCACCCCCATCTGCTGAGTGAACTGTTGTTTGATTTTGAGGCTTTCCTGATTCTCTGCCTGAGTACATTATCCTTTCTGTTACACCTTTGCTGTCTTTATCACTGCATGTGAGAAATTATATTAAAATACTTTATATGCCTTTCTGTGGGAGATTGTGTTTTCTAAGGGCAGACCCACTTAGTGCTTAAACGTTTTTGGACCAAAATGAATCAAACTACCGAGTTTTCCTGTTAGTCAGTGGGGGCCTATATTAAAGGATGTCTGTTGGTATGTTTCTTAAGCTCCCTGTAAAAGACTTCTGACCCTCAAGTGAAAGCCATGCCAGGCTTGGTGTTTGGGCTCAAATTCCCCTTGTTGGAATGTCTATGGTATGGTTTTCGTGTATGGGCTACAAACCCAAAGAGTTCATGGAAGACGCTGGGTGGTTTGCAAGCCCCATGGCAGTAGTTCTGAAATGGTCAGAGAAGGCAGTGGGGAAAGGATAATCGCTTTGTTAAAAAATGGATGTCTGTGCTGAAGTTAGGGATGGAGCGTCCGGATGACACAGTTTACATGGAAACACATAAAAAAATAAGATGGATTGATGGGTAGGTAGAGGGATGCCAGCCGCCTGGGTTTTGTGATAAAGCAACTAGAGCAAAATATTAATTGTCAGGCAGGTGGTGGTATATAGATTCACTGTGCAGTTTTTTCAACTTTTCTGAAAGTTTGTAACTTTTCGTAATAAAATGTTGGGGAAAAGGTTACTTGTGTTATTTTTTAAGAACGCATTTATTGTCTAGGCATATCCATTGTTAAGTATTAAGTCACCTTCATGAGCTTCCCTAAGGCTGAGTGATTTTCCAGGTAGCTCCCCTGTGCCTTTCTCTAGGCAGCCCCTTCACATCTTCGTTCCTCTGGGGCTCCCTCTAGGGGCACTTCCCTGGCCAGCCCTCTGGTGTGGCCGCCCCCTCCGTGTTCTCTGAGCGCCTCCTGCATACTCCTGCCAGGGCGTTTGTTACCCTGTACCCTAGTCATCTGCTAGTCTGTCCTAACCGGCAGGCAGACTGTTTCTGGAATGTGGCACGAGTGAAAACAAAGACAACAACGGTGAGCAGACTAACAACGGCTTGACGGATAGGGGTTCATGGTCTCCGCTAACAGGGGTCCACAGGTCCACATTTCCATTTTCCAGAGTTGGTTCAGTAATGGGCTTGCAACCGGCACCTCTGCCTTTCTCCTGTCTTTCCCCTCGTCATTGCAAGTTGACTGAAGAAGTCTGTGGATTAGACATACACACCCTGGTTATTTCAGTTTCAGCCATGAGCATAGATATTTTGGCAGATACCTGTGGATTTGACTAGTCTTCATTTATTATGGTTTCTTCTGGAGAAATTGACTTGGTTTTTTGAAAACAACAGCTCAGAATTAGATTTCTACAAGTGTTTGAAAGCTCTCCCCACCCTGGGAAAATACTCTCTCAATTTTCATACAATTATGATAATTCAAAGGAAGCAAGGTTGCTTCAGAGAAATCGTGTGACAAATTGGTGGTGGTTTGGAGGTTCCAACCTCATGCATCAGCCTCAGCTCTATGGGGAACAGCTGTGGACCAGAAATTAGGCCAAAAGCAGTTTAATTTTCCTAAACTGAAGCGTTTTGGGGAGGCCTGCTCCTTATCCCATTTATTCTATTTTAGTCACAATTCAAATGTGCTTAATTATCTAGTTAATTGCTTAGAACACTTATTTTTTTAAAGCACATAATTAGGAAAGGGGAAGTGGGAAGAAGGCCTGGTGTAGGCAAGTAAACCAACCATCCGGTGTAAGGGGGCAGGACAAGCAAACACTCCAGCAGCCCAAGGCTGTGCATATAACTGATTTTCTGGGGAATTTTGAGCCTTAAAGCATCAAGAAATGTTTAAATATGTTTAGTCTGCTCTGTTTAAGAGGACAGAGTATGTGAAAGATAACATGCAAAACTATGTAAATATGATCTCAAATAGGTTTTAAATATAGGAATATATAGATTAAAATACTGGCAGGAAATACATTGTTAATAGTGAATTCTCTGGATGACATGATCATAGGTGGTTTTTTTCTCTCTTTTTGAAGATAATTTTTGCGTGTTTTCTAAATTTTCTACTGAGCATTGAAAGGGTTTAGAGTATGTTACCTCAGAATGTATCACTTTGACATAAGGATGCTTTTGAGCTGAAGGCAGTTGAAAAGTAACAGACACAAAGAAAAATTCTCTGCCTCCCCCTCTTCTGGGAACAGCTGGATGATTCCTAATCACCTGAGACAAACTCTAGACTCTTAGCATCCCAGAGGTGGCACCGGAGGAATCTATGCAACAGACCTCACTCGCTAGCCCTCATCTTCCATGGTTTCCCCCCTGTAGTATCTGCCTTCCCACAGTTGGCCACCTGTAGAAGGGCAAAGTTCTTTTCCTTTGTCTTGTCATTTCTCTATAACATTTATTGTTATTTTGTTAAGATGCTGTATAAGCCCAGGGTCTAACCCTCCCTTTGAGTTAGTGATCACTCAGGTTTCCTCTATGCATGTGAGATGCACACATTCATAGGCTTCGGTCTGTTTTTCTCTGGTTAATCTGTCTTTTGTAAGTCTAATTTGCAGGGGCCCAGCCTATGAACCAAAGATAGGTAGAGAAAAACTAGTTTCTCCTCCCCTATGGTTTTATTACTTTTCATCTTACATACTTAAAAAAATATTTTAGACATTCAGAATGGTTCTTGTTTGACTCCTGGTCTTTTGGTAATGTCATTTTTATCACATTTTGATTTTGTCTTTGTTAGAAATTATCATATAATGCTTTTTGTAAGAGCTGTCTGAAAAGTCTTATTTGTTTGGACGCTGTCTCTCTGTATGGTGATTTTCTTCGGTGCTCCATAGGTTAGAACTGTGGTCTTCTGTCTGTGGGCTTTAGCAATGAAACTCCTGAGCGTCTTTAACTGCACGGCGGCCCTGCAGAGAGGTTTTGTTTAGCCCTGTGCTTGTGCTCCAGCACTGCAGCCGGCCTGGGACTGTCTTTCATGTGTGCTTCTTGACTTTGAGGAGTGCTGTGGTTACAGATTTTCAGAGTGCTCTCTCTACAGCTGGGCTCAGGCAGACAAACTTCCTTGTTGTCATCCCCTGTAAGTGAGCAGATGATTTTCTAGTCCATTCTTTACCTGAAGGTGTGCTCCTCTGTGGGTCTTGGCCTCTCAGTTGCAATGGAGAAGAGGTCTCAGTTCTAACTACCCCTGGGACAGGCATCTGGTCTCCTTGACCTGTGTGTTTGTTAAATCCAAAGCTAAGAACAGCAGCCATCTAGTACTGCAGAAATGCCAACTTTTACTACCTTGATTTTTTTCCACCCTTTCTTGGGGATTTCTTGTTTTCTTTTGAGCTCAGCTGTGCATGTAAAAGAAGTTCTCAACCTTGGATGTTCACCAGTCACCTGAGAAGCTCCTAGAAGCCCTATGTTCGGGCTGCATCCCAGACCAATTCCATCAGAATTTCCAGGGTGGGAACCAGCATCTCAGGGTATTTTTAAAACCCCCTAGGTGATTCCAGCCAAGGATGGAAACCACTGACTTAAAACAATGTTGTTTTATTATTTTGTCCAATGATTTGTGTGTGTGTTGTGCATATTTATTCATTTTTCTAGTTACTTTGTCAGCAGTAATGGAAATAGGACTTGTCATTAGAAATTAGCTTGCTGTAATTAGGAAAAAAAGCCCTCTTAAAATTTGGTAGGATGGAAACCAACCTTTATTAAGTTCCTACTGTGTGCTTGGCATTTTGCTTTAGTCTTTCATGTTATCCCATTTAATCATCAGAAAAATCCTGCAAGGTAGGTGGTAGTTTACTTGTTTTTTCAGGTAAGAAAACTGGTTTGGAGAAATTGAATAGTCCTAGGTCACACGGCTCACAAATGGTAGAGCCAGACTCGGGCCCATGAGACGCCTGAGCCCATGTCCTTATTTCTTACGCCGTGGTATATGTGAAAAGGTTTTTCCATACAAATTGGTTGAAATGCAAATATTTTCATTTGGGTTACAATAAGTTCCAGGTATCTGTTCAGTTTTTTCTTTTTTTCAGAAAACTGTATCTTACCACAAATCCATGGGTGCTCTATTCATTTTTTATCTCACTTCTGATGAGATTAATCTGATTTTGACTAATAGATTTATTATAGAAAAATTTACCTCATTATAGTACATCACTTTAAATACGTTTGGAGCAAATCATTTAGTTTTGCTTCTTCTCACTCTGTCATGCCAAGAAGGGGTGCTTCTTATAAGGAATACGCTTACTTCTCCTGTTCCAGTTCACCTCCTTAGTCCACGTGGAGGGCTAAGCAGGTGTGTGATGGGGGGTGCAGCGGGTACAGATACAGAGCAGAGGAGAGGAGCTAGCATAAGGGGATGAAGATGGAGGTCCCCAAGTTCTGGGGTTCTCCATGGTGCCACATGACTTGGGTAGCGGTGGGAAACTGGGACTCGGAGCTCTCTGGTCACTCTGCACAGTGAAGGCTGCTGAGGTGGTACTGGTGTTTGGTGGGGGCCTCCCAGCCCTCTCCAATGCTATAGGTGTTGGGTGTGCATTTCTTTCTCTCACCCTGCCTTGGCTTTGGCCCTGCAGTGGTAAATGACATCCACAGTTGTTGGAGGGCTTTTCTCTCTGCCAGGAGCCTAGAGGAACTACTTCTCTGTTGGGATGTCTGAGTTAGGCTTTTCTGGAGCGTGTGGATTTCATTGGATGTCAGTTGTTTAGAAACCAAACCACCTCTAAGTCTTTGTCTTTTTCATTGGCAGCTGGTCTTCTGTCTGCGTGTTGCAACCTCAGAAAACCAGCAGGATGGCTGCGAACAAGAGTAAGAACCAGAGCTCCTTGGCCCTTCACAAGGTGATCATGGTTGGCAGTGGAGGGGTAGGCAAGTCGGCCCTGACACTTCAGTTCATGTATGACGAGGTAAGACGCACCAGGCCCAGACCACCACCAGCATTGTCTACTGTAGCCGTGTCCATCTCCAGCTGTGTTTGTGTGCCCGTTCCCCCATGTGCATAGAGGACCACAGGGCAATTTTGTGTTAAGGTGGTTTCTGAATGATTTTATGGGGGGGGTGTAAACAGCATAAGATCTGGATTGCTGGTTTTCAGGGTGTGATTTCAGCTGTGGCAGGGATGTGAGAATCTCTGCTTGCGTTTCTCTCTGTGCTATACTTTGAGCTTCTTTCTGGCAGGAGCAAGGGAGTAAGGAAGGACTTCAGCACAGGTATTTCTGGTGAACAGGTCTGATAGTGAGCTTTGTGACAGTCAATTTTGGGAGGAATCGAAAGGGAGAACTAAGTTGTCATAAGACTTTATCTTTTCTCAAGTGATAGACATCAGGTTCTCCCTAGTTCTTCCATGCAGCAAGGTGAGGCTTGTACCATCCTTGCCCCAAATTTACATCACTTAAGTGGATAATATGACTGGTGCTGGGTCCAGTGTGACAGCACAGTCTTGATTCTTGTGGCAACAGACAATCCTGCTTGATGGCCATTTGCTGCTACAGGCAGGGTGTTTAGACCAGAGTGTGAACTCCGGGCCTTTCATTGCATCACATCCACATAGTCATGTGCTTTACAATTTGTGAAAGAAAAATACTGTAACCACAGTCGGTTAAGGACATTAACACTTTTCACTAGACTCTCCCTCTGTCCATCTTCCTCTTACATTGCATGGTGTTGGAGTGGCCACAGGCGTTTTTGGGATCTAGTTGAGGGAAGTTGAACTAAGGATACATTTAGCTGGAGCTTAGAGGCATATATTTATGTAGTTTAAATCACTTTAGTGTGTGGTTAAGTTACTATTAGCAGTCCCAGTGTAGGCGTGGCTTCCAGGAATATTCCCACCACCCAATGTGCAGACTCACCTGGCGTCGTGATGGGAGGTGCAGGGCCGGGTGTATCCTGGTATGGATGTGTCCTACAACATTTGGCCCTGGAAGTGTGTGGGCAGTGGAGGAGAAACAAGTCAAAACATACGGAGCTAGAAACTGGTCTGGAAGGTTCTTTCAGATCTTACGGCTTTTTATAGGGAAGGTCAATAGAGATTTTCTAAATTTGACAGTATTCCTAAAACTTTCATTACTAGTACTGTCCAGTAGTTGTAAAGCTCAAAAAACCTTTCTAAACTAAATAAACTAAACAAATTTGGGTCAACTATGCTAGAGGAAAGACAAAATTTTTTAATTCTCTATAGGAAATATTTCAAAACCATTGGCATATGACAAGATAATCAAAGAGTGTACAGCAAATAAACAAAAAAGGTAGGGAGGTATTTTAGAGATATGGCAGGCAGTTAATAAAAATGTCATTTTGTTGGATTTTGTGATATGTGATATTCGTATTTATTTTCTATTGCCATGTAACAAATTACCATAACTTTCGCAACTTAAAACAACCCATATTTGTTATCTACAGTTTCAGGGGTCAGGAGTCTGGCAAGGCTTTAGCTGGGTGCCCTGTGCAGAGTTTCACAAGGCTGCAGTCAGGGTGTGGCTGTGGCTCTGAGCTTAACTGACGCTCAGGTCCTCTTCCAAGTTCCCTGGTTGCTGGCAGAGTTGAGTTCCTTGTGGATGTAGGATGGAAGCCCACAGCTCCCTGCTACCTTTCTGTAGGTGATTGATACCGTGGCTGCTTGCTTCTTCAGGGCCAGCAGGAAAATCTCTCTGGTTAGCTAAGACAGATTCTTATATGAGGAAATGTAGTCATGGGGTACTCTCCCAGGTTTATTGGTTAGAAGCCACTTCCAGGTTCCTCTGCATTCAAGGGAGAGCATCAGGCAAGGGCGTGACTCACTGAGGGCCACCTGAGGGTGTGTTTGCCACAGTATCGGTCCATTAAAAAAAACTATAATGGATTATGATTTCTTTTCTCATTCTAGACATTCACTTTATATCCAATATTATATGTGTAAATTTGTATTCTCTTTTTAAAGAGGGGTCCCAAGATGAGGAAGTTTCAGAACAAATTGTAATTTCCTCCTTGTCTTATATCTTATAATGAGAAACTTTTGTTTTTGATGCTTGCTTTTCTTTATCTTATGTTAGGGGCCAAAGTGGGGAAATCTAGCAGAATCTGCTTAATTTACCTAAAACATTTTTGCATAAAAGAAGAGAGGCAAGTTTTGTAGTCTGCTTTGGAAATCTATTGTTTTTGCTTAATAATGTGATTTGCTTACTAAAAATTCCTTATTTTTCTTCTATAACAGAAGCTGGGGAGGAAGAGAAGGTGAGGAGAAGAATTTGGAGGGAGGAGATAGGATTGGAGTACTGGTCTGTTCGTGGAGGTGAGGGTAGGGGATTTTGTCTCCCCAGGAAATAACTGGCAGTGTTGAGATATTCTTGGTTGTCCCAGTTGGAGGGGGGGACACTCCTGGCTCCTGGAGGGTGGGCCCAGGGATGCTGCGGCACGCAGGAGGAACCCTGCAGTAAAGGGCTACCCAGTCAGAATGCCAGGAGTGCTGCTGTTGAGAAGCCTTTGATTGGAGGCCGAGTTCTGAGTCCAGGATCCATTCTGTTCAGCGCTGCTGCTGACACCACAGGAGACTAAGAGAATCTAGTCTGGAGTTTTCGTTTTTATTATGTATGTGTATATGCTTATGTGTGGCAAAGGAGGGGAAAAATACATTAGAAGAACCAAGAGTCTTTTCTACTTTCTTTAGAGAACCAAGGGGAAAGCTATGCTTAATTTTAGTCTGTTTTTCTCATGGGTTAACATATTTGAGGACCAGAAAGCAGCAGTTATTGAAGAAGCAAGGAAAGGATAGAGATGAAGTGATTTGCATTTGGAGAAGTCTTTAGTTGCTTTCCTAATAGAAAATAACAGTGCTGTCTGATGGAACCTTTGGTGATGATGAAAGTGTTCTGTACAACTGTGCAATACAGACTGTTTGGGACGTGGCTAGTGGCTACTATATTGGGCAGTATAGTTCCAATCATAATTTCAGAACTCGAAGAGACCTTACCAGTGATTGCCAAACCTAGCTGATCATTGACTTTCCTGGGGCCCCTTTTTAAAAAATACCTTCTGGAACCATTTCTGGAGTTGAGAACTGGGAATCTTTGTTTTCATGAAGCTCTCCTGGCAGTTAAGACGTTTGGCTTAACTCCTGCCTGAGAGAGCAGCTAGTCAATCCTGATTTCATAGAAGAGAAACCAAGTCCTGTATTTGGGGGTGCCAGTTGTGCAAAGCTTCATGGGCCATTCAGACTCTTTTTGTTTCTCATTCAGTGCTTTACTCTTAGTTTAAGAAGTTTAGCTTATAGTAGAATTGCCTTGAAATTTGGATTACGGAAGGAGCTGCAGTCCCAGAAGTCTTTTTTTTTGTCTAAGTTCTGCCTTTGAGAAAAATTGGATTTTAACCTTTTTATCCTTGGCCTAACATACTTGAAGACTTTTAAAGCTATTTGCCATTTCTGGTGAAGTGAGGTTGGTGTTGAGGAGACTGGCAGCAACCAGTGCAGACCTTCGGTGGCCAGTGAAGTCAGCTCAGACATGGTTCAGGAGGAAGGGGCTGTGTGGCATCCTAGGTTTGTGCATCTTGTGCATCTCAAGGTGAATCACACACAGTCCTGCCAGGCCAGTGTTATACAGTTCATCTTGATGAATACCAAGACTTTGGGGATTTCCTATTTCTGGTGGAAAAATGTAAACATCAAGTGTGTAATCTCATGTTCTAATAATAGGCACGCTTTTTCCTAGCACAGAGGTATGCAGTCATAGTGTTAAAGAGGTCAGTGGAACTCATACTGGTGTTAACCCTTGAGAGCTCAGAAATATGCAATTGAGATGCTTTATGGTGGTGTTCAGAGATTTGCACTGGGCAGGGGGTTTTTTTTTTGGTCATGTATTTGTCTCTTAGGAAAGGAGTTAAAAGAAGGACACTGTTGTGAGCATAAGCAAATTTCCACATTTTCTCTATTTTTTAAGGTAACTATTAGTTTGAATGTAAGAGAACCTAATACTAAAAATATTTCAGCATTTTGATTTTTAGATTCAAAATCATTTGAACTAGTAGGGGCTAATTGGCAATACAAGGTTTTTTTTAAGAGTGTTCTTCAAAGGGCCCAAAAGCTCATATTTATATTTTCAATTCAATTTTTAAATTTGTAAAGATTTAAATTACAGTTTTATTAAGATATAATTCATACATCATGAAATTCGCCCTTTGAAAAGTATACAATTTGGTGATTTTTAGTATATTCACACAGATGTGCAGCCATCACCATTATATAATTTTAGAATATTTTCATCACTTAAAAAAAAAAAAAGCCCTACACATCAGCAGTCATTGCCTATTATTTCAGCCCCCTCCTACCCCTCATCCCTGACAACCACTTTCTGTTTTTACAGTTTTGCCTATTCTGGACATTCATGTAAGTGGAATCATCCTATACATGACCTTTATATCTGGCTTTTCTCACTTAGCATGATGTTTTGAAAGTTCATCCAATTCGTAGCATGTATCAGTCCTTAATTCCTTTTATTTAAAATTTGAGATGTAACTCATATTACCCTTTTAAAGTATACAATTCAGTGGTTTCTAATTCACAAAGTTGTACAGCCATCACCACTGTCTATTCCCAGAACATTTTTATCACCCAAAAAGAACCGCTCCCCTTCCCCCATCCTGGCAACCAGTAGTCTGCTTCCTGTTTCCGTTGATTTGTCTATTCTGGACATTATATAAATAGACTCATATAGTATGTGACTTTTTGTGTCTGGTTTCTGTTGCTTACCATAATTTGTCAAGGTTCATCCATGTTGTAGCGTCAGTCAGTACTTCATCTCTTTTATGACTGAATAATATTCCACTTTCCTGGATATGGCAGGCAGTTTTGTTTATCCAATCATCAATTTATGGGCATTTGGATTATTTCTGTTTTTTGGCTACTATGAATAATGTTGCTGTGAACATTTGTGTATGAATTTTTGTGTAGACATATGTCTTAAACTGTCTTGGTTATATATCTAGGCATGAAATTTGCTGGGTCTTATGGTAACTCTATGTATAACCTTTTTGGAAACTGCAGAACTGTTTTCCACAGCAGCTGCACCATTTTATAACAATGTATGGGGGTTCCACATCCTCACTGCCATTTGTTACTATCTCTCTTTTTGGTTATAGCTTCCTAGTGGGTGTGAAGTGGCATTTCATTATGGTTTTGATTTGCATTTCCCTAAGGGCTAGTGATGTTGAGCACCTTTTCATGTGCTTATTGACCATTTGCATATCTTTGGAGGAATGTCTATTCAGATACTTTGCCTATTTTTTAATTGGGTTGTCTTTTTATTGTTTAATTTTGTTCTCCCTGGGTGGCTCTTTGGCAAATACATACATACATACATCATACATACATGTACATACACATACATATGAAGATATCTATTTGTACAGATACACAATTTTATTTCTCTATGTGTGTGTGTGTACATATATATATATATATATATAAAATCTTATTCTTTATCCTCCCTATTTTTCTTGTGCAAAAGTAGATTCTTCTGGTTGATCTTTACATATCTGTACATAGTTCTTGTCCTCATTTTTTCTAGCTGCATAGAATTCTTTTATGTGGACTCCTGTTGCTGCACATATGGGTGGTTTATAATCTTTTGCAATCACATACAGTGCCACAGTGAATAACCTTATATAGTCTTGTGCAGGTGTTTCTGTAGATTAGATTCCTAGGATCAGGATGGCTGGGACACAGCATAAGTGCTTCTCTAGTTGTACAAGATGTTGCCATATTCATCTCCATAAAGACTGTACTGTTCTCTGCTCTCACTAGCAATGTAGAAGAGTGCCTTGCCACAGAGTGCGTTGTCATACTTTGGAATTTTTGCCAGGCTGGTAGGTGAAAAATGGTACCTTAGTATAGCTACAGTCTTAATTTTCTTTTAGTGAGGATGAATATCTTTTTATATGTTTAACATTGTACTTGTTTATTTTCTGTGAATTGTTTCTCTCTGCATTGCCACTTTTCCCCACTGGATGGTTGAACTGTCTCTCGCCCCCTGTTCTTAGGAGCCATCTGTATAGAGTTCCTTGTGATGATGGGTTCACACACTTCTTCCCTTTTCATCATTTGTCTTTGTTTGTAGTATGTTTTGCCATTTGGAAGCTTAACAATTTTTTATGTAGTCTAATTTATCAATTTTTTCTTACATGGCTTCTGGATTTTGAGTCATAGTTAAAAAGGCCTTCCCTACTTCAAGGTAATAAAGGGATTTCACCATGTTTTCTTCTAGTACATGAGGGGTTTATTTTTTACATGTAATCTTTGACCCATTTGGGGTTTATCATGTTGTATAGTTATTTAAGCCTCTCAGTACCTCTTGCCAAGTTACTTTTCAGACAGGTTTTATGCTTCTGTTAATTATGAATAAGAGCTCCTGTTTCTCACCCTTGTCTGTGTTTGTATTATAGTTTTATACGACAGTAATATTGTCAAGTATTCTGCTCTATGCTTGGTCTCCTTATCTGTAAAATTGGAATATTTAAAAACAAAATAAAAAATGGTAGAACTGAGAACAATAAAGAACAGAAATGCTATATAAGGAGTGACTTTTATTTTCTAGTGCCTTCCACATAACTGTGATGATTAGGGGCACTCAGTAAGGAGTTGATTATAAGCAAAGTTCCCATATATTGAAATGTATTTTTTGGCAGATTTTACTTCCCTTAAAACTTTGTCAGTTACTGATAATGCTGCTTATTTCCTCAGTTTGTAGAAGACTATGAGCCTACCAAAGCTGACAGTTACAGGAAGAAAGTGGTTCTCGATGGAGAGGAAGTCCAGATAGACATTCTGGACACGGCTGGACAAGAGGACTATGCAGCCATCCGAGACAACTACTTCCGCAGCGGGGAAGGTTTTCTCCTTGTGTTCTCAATCACTGAGCATGAATCATTCACAGCAACTGCTGAGTTCAGGTGTGTTTGAAATAAAAATAGCCTCCAGTCTAGGAGGCTTTTGGCCTTCCTCCTTGTCTTAGGCTTGGAGACTTTGTTGTCCCTAAAGAGGATGAAGTCATTTCATGTACTCAGGATCCTGGAATTTTGTTTTCATATATATCCTGAGAGACAGTGATTGATGAGTTCACTATCTTTATCTTTTTCATAATTTTGATATATTTGAGATTTATGAAACATCGTCAGGGAGTGAGAGATGTGAGTCAGAATGACCGATAGCTGTTCCTGGAAGGACTGACAGCATGGTGGAGTGGAAAGAACCCAGCTTTAGAATCAGGCACACCTGGATTTGAATTCCTGCCACTTAACCAGTTTTGTAGCCTAATTTATTAATTTTTTCTTACATGGCTTCTGGATTTTGAGTCATAGTTAAAAAGGCCTTCCCTACTTCAAGGTAATAAAGGGATTTCACCATGTTTTCTTCTAGTACATGAGGGGATTATTTTTTACATGTAATCTTTGACCCATTTGGAGTTTATCATGTAGCATAGTTATTTAAGCCTCTCAGTACCTCTTGCCAAGTCACTTTTCAGATGGGTTTTACACCTTCTGTTGATGATGAAGAAGAGCTCCTGTTTCTCTCCCTTGCTTCTCATCCTCAGCAACTTTCTTTATCTGAAAATGCACTTATTATTTATAAAATGAATGCTTTAGACTATGGGAATATTTAATGTATTATTTATTTATTTTTCTTTTGCTGTTATTAATGTACAATTACATGAGCAATATTATGGTTACTAGACTCCCCCTATTATCAAGTCCCCACCACATACCCCATTACTGTCACTGTCCATCAGCTTAGTAAGATGCTATAGAATCACAACTTCTCTCTGTTATACTGCCTTCCCCGTATCACCCCCCCCACCCGCTACATTATGTGTGCTAATCATAATACCCCTTTTTCCCCCCTTATCCCTCCCTTCCCACCCATCTTCCCCAGTTCCTTTCCCTTTGGTAACTGTTAGTCCGTTCATGGGGTCTGTGAGTCTGCTGCTGTTTTGTTCCTTTAGTTTTTTCTTGTGCTGCGATAAACATAGGGGTGCATATGTCTTTTTGAAACTGGGCTGCTGCATTCTTAGGGTAAATTCCTAGGAATGGAATTCCTCGGTCAAATGCTATTTCTATTTTGAGTTTTTTGAAGAACCTCCATTCTGCTTTCCACAATGGTTGAACTAATTTACATTCCCACCAGCAGAGTAGGAGGGTTCCCCTTTCTCCACATCTTCGCCAACATTTGTTGTTGTTTGTCTTTTGGATGGTGGTCATCCTAGCTGGTGTGAGGTGATATCTCACTGTGCTTTTAATTTGCATTTCTCTGATGATTAGCTATGTGGAGCTTTCTTTTCATGTGCCTGTTGGCCATCTGAATATCTATTTTGGAGACGTGTCTCTTCAGCTCCTCTGCCCATTTTTTAATTGGCTTATTTGCTTTTTGTTTGTTAAGGTGTGTGAGCTCTTTATATAATTTGGATGTCAACCCCTTATCAGATATGTCACTTTTGAATATATTCTCCCATACTGTAGGATGCCTTTTTGTTCTACTGATAGTGTCCTTTGCTGTACAGAAGCTTTTTACTTTGATATAGTCCCACGTGTTCATTTTTGCTTCTGTTTCCCTTGCCCTGGGAGATATGTTCATGAAGAAGTTGCTCATATTTATGTCCAAGAGATTTTTGCCTATGTTTTTTTCTAAGAGTTTTATGGTTTCATGACTTACATTCAGGTCTTTGATCCATTTTGAGTTTACTTTGGTGTATGGGGTTAGACAATAATCTATTTTGCCAATGCCAGCTGTTGAAGAGGCTGTCATTTTCCCATTGTATATCCATGGCCCCTTTATCATATATTAATTGACCATATATGTTTGGGTTTATATCTGGGCTCTCTAGTCTGTTCCATTGGTCTCTGGGTCTGTTCTTGTGCCAGTACCAAATTGTCTTGATTACTGTGGCTTTGTAGTACAGCTTGAAGTCAGGGAGCATTTCCTCCACTTTATATTCTTCCTTCTCAGGATTGCTTTGGCTATTCTGGGTGTTTTGTGTTTCCATATGAATTTTAGAACTATTTGCTCTAGTTCATTGAAGAATGTTGTTGGTATTTTGATAGGGATTGCACTGAATCTGTAGATTGCTTTAGGCAGGATGGCCATTTTGACAATATTAATTCTTCCTATCCATGAGCATGGATGTGTTTCCATTTATTGGTGTCTTCTTTAATTTCTCTCATGAGTGTCTTGCAGTTTTCAGAGTATAGGTCTTTCAATTCCTTGGTTAGGTTTATTCCTAGGTATTTTATTCTTTTTGATGCAATTGTGAATGGAATTGCTTTCCTGATTTCTCTTTCTGCTAGATCACCGTTAGTATATAGAAATGCAACAGATTTCTGTGTATTAATTTTGTATCCCACAACTTTACTGAATTCAGATATTAGATCTAGTAGTTTTGAAGTGGATTCTTTAGGGTTTTTTATGTACAATATCATGTCATCTGCAAACAGGGACAGTATGATTTCTCCTTACCAATCTGGATGCCTTTTATTTCTTTGTGTTGTTGTCTGATTGCTGTGGCTAGGACCTCTAGAACTATGTTGAATAGAAGTGGGGAGAGTGGGCATCCTTGTCTTGTTCCCAATCTTAAAGGAAAAGCTTTCAGCTTCTCGCTTTTAAGTACAATGTAGACTGGGGGTTTGTCATATATGGCCTTTATTATGTTGAGGTACTTGCCCTCTACACCCATTTTGTTGAGAGTTTTTATCATGAATGGATGTTGAATTTTGTCAAATGCTTTTTCAGCATCTATGGAAATGATATGTGGTTTTTGTCCTTCTTTATGTTGATGTGGTGGATGATGTTGATGGATTTTCAAATGTTATACCATCCGTGTATCCCTGGGATGAATCCCACTTGATAATGATGGATGATCTTTTTGATGTATTTTTGAATTTGGTTTGCTAATATTTTGTTGAGTATTTTTGCATCTATGTTCATCAGGGATATTGGTCTGTAATTTTCTTTTTTTGTGGTGTCTTTGCCTAGTTTTGATATTAGAGTAATGTTGGCCTCATAGAATGAATTTGGGAGTATTCACTCCTCTTCTACTTTTTGGAAAACTTTAAGGAGGATGGGTATTAGGTCTTCACTAAATGTTTGATAAAATTCAGCGGTGAAACCATCTGGTTCAGGAGTTTTGTTCTTAGGTAGTTTTTTGATTACCAATTCAATTTCTTTGGTGGTAATTGGTCTATTCAGATTTTCTAATTCTTCCTGGGTCAGCCTTGGTAGGTTGTATTTTTCTAGAAAGTTATTCATTTCTTCTAGGTTATCCCTAGTTTGTTAGCATATAAATTTTCATAGTATTCTCTCATAATTCTTTGTACTTCTGTGGTGTCTGTAGTGATTTTCCCTTTCTCATTTCTGATTCTGTTTATGTGTGTAGACTCTTTTTTTCTTGATAAGTCTGGCTAGGGGGTTATCTATTTTGTTTATTTTCTTGAAGAACTAGCTCCTGCTTTCATTGATCCTTTCTATTATTTTATTCTTCTCAATTTTATTTATTTCTGCTTTAATTGTTATTATATCCCTCCTTCTACTGACTTTGGGCCTCATTTGTTCTTCCTTTTATAGTTTCATTAATTGTGACTTTTGGCTGTTCTTTTGGCATTGTTCTTATTTCCTGAGGTAGGCCTGTATTGCAATATTATTTCCCTCTTAGTACGGCCTTTGCTGTGTCCCACAGATTTTGCGGTGTTGAATTATTGTTGTCATTTGTCTCCATATATTGCTTGATCTCTGTTTTTGTTTGCTCATTGATCCATTGATTATTTAGGGGCATGTTATTAAGCCTCCATGTGTCTGTGGGCTTTTTCATTTTCTTTGAATAATTTATTTCTAGTTTCATACCTTTGTGATCTGAGAAGCTGGTTGGTACAATTTCAATCTTTTTGAATTTACTGACGCTCTTTTTGTGGCCTAGTATGTGATATATTCTTGAAAATGTTCCATGTGCACTTGAGAAGAATATGTATCCTGTTGCTTTTGGATGGTGTGTTCTGTAGATGTCCATTAAGTCCATCTTTTCTAATACAGTGTTGAGTGCTTCTCTCTCTTTACTTATTTTCTGTCTGGTTGATCTGTCCTTTGGAGTGAGTGATGTGTTGAAGTCTCCTAAAATGAATGTATTGCATTCTATTTCCCCCTTTAATTCTTTTAGTATTTGTTTCACATATGTAGGTGATCCTGTATTGGGTGCATAGATATTTGAAATAGTTATATCCTCTTGTTGGACTTTCCCTTTTGTCATTATGTAATGTCCTTCTTTGTCTCTTGTGACTTTCTTTGTTTTGAAGTCTATTTTGTCTGATACAAGTACTGCAACTCCTGCTTTTTCCTCCCTATTAGTTGCATGAAATATCTTTTTTCATCCCTTTACTTTCAGTCTGTGTATGTCTGTGAGTTTGAAGTGAGTCTATCATAGGCAGCATATAGATGGGTCTTGTTTTTTTACCCATTCAGTGACTCTACCAATCTTTTGATTGGTGCATTCAGACCATTTACATTTAGGGTGATTATCGATAGTATGTACTTATTGCCACTGTAGGCTTTTTAGATTTGTGGCTACCAAAGGTTCAAAGGTAATTCCCTTACTATCTAATAGTCTAACTTAACTCACTTCATATGCTATTACAAACACAACCTAAAGGTTCTTTTTTTTTTCCTCATTTTTCTTCCTCCTCCATTCTCTGTATGTTATGAATCATATTCTGTACTCTTTGTCTATCCCTTGGGTGACATCTGTTTAGTCCTAGAAACACTTCCATCTATAGGAGTCCCTCCAAAATGCCCTGTAGAGGTGGTTTGTGGGAGGTAAATTCTCTCAGCTTTTGCTTATCTGAAAATTGTTTAATCCCTCCTACAAATTTAAATGACAACCTTTCCAGGCAGAGTATTCTTGGTTTGAGGCCCTTCTGCTTCATTACATTAAATATATCATGCCACTCCCTTCTGGCCTGTAAGGTTTCTTTTGAGAAATCTGATGATACCCTGATGGAGTTTCCTTTGTTTGTGATCTTTTTTCTCTCTCTAGCTGCTTTTAAAAGTCTTTCTTTATCCTTGATCTTTGCCATTTTAATTATTATATGTCTTGATGTTGTCTTCCTTGGGTCCCTTGTGTTGGGAGATCTGTGCATCTTCAGGGCCTGAGAGACTATCTCCTTCCCCAGACTGGGGAAGTTTTCAGCAATTACCTCCTCAATGACACTTTCTATCCCTTTTTCTCTCTCTTCTTCTGGTACCCCTGTTATGGAAATATTGTTCCGTTTGGATTGGTCACACAGTTCTCTCTCAGTATTCTTTCATTCTTAGAGATTCTTTTTTCTCTCTGTGCCTCAGCTTCTTTGTATTCCTCTATTCAAATTTGTATTCCATTTACTGTCTCTTCTACTGCATCTAACCTACTTTTAAATCCCTCGATTGTATGTTTCATTTCAGATATGGAATTTCTTAATGATTGAATCTCTGTCTTAAATTCGTTCCTGAGTTCTTGAATATTTTTCTGTACTTCCATAAGCATGTTTATGATTTTTATTTTGTACTCTCTTTCAGGAAGATTGGTGAGTTCAGTTTCATTTGGTCCTTTTTCTGGGGTTTGTGAGATTTTGGTCTGAACCATGTTCTTTTGACGTTTCATATTTCTGTGTGGTGCCCTCTATTGCCCAGAAGCTCCAGTCTCTAGGGCTGTTAGCCCCTAGAATGAGGTTCGGGGTCATAGGGGAGTGGAGCTGGTGCCTGGGGGGAGGATGGGTCTATTTCCTGATTCCCCTCTGCCCTGCCTGTCTCCCATATCAGAGCCAGTGGGCCGAGTACACAGGTGTAAGCCTCTGTGCTTGGCATCTCTAGCTGTTGTAAGTGAGGCCTCCCTCTGGCTGGCCTGATGCCAGAGCAGTGACTGATGGTTTGCCAGCCAGTGCTGTCAGGCCCAGAGGAAGGCTCAGCAGGCTGTGTATCACAGTGGGGGGCCTCTGAGCTGAGTAGCCAGCCAGGGGGATGGAGTGCCTGAAGCTCCCCAAAGTTCCTTATCTGCTGGGCAGAGCGTGCCCAGACAACCTTGTCCCCCTATCCCTTTTTCCATGCTGCAAGCTCCATGCAAACCCCACCCCTTCAGCAGCCCTCTTGCTGCTAGGAAGCCTGTCAGACCACCTGCGTTTCCCTTGTCTGAGAGCGGCCAGGTGTGGAGCCTGTCCTCCACAAATGGCCGGAATCTGTTTCTCAAGCACTCTGCCTGTCCCAGCTCCTATCCTTGAGAGCACCACACACTGTAGGTTTCTGCTTGCAAAGCAGATCTCCAGGGCTAGGTGTTCAGCAGTCCCAATCTTCCACCCACTATCCCACTCCGTTTCTCTTCCTCCCGCCAGCTGGGGTGGGGGAAGGGCTCAGGTCCCGCCGGATCAAGGCTTTCGTGTGTTACCCTGTTTTGTGAGGTCTGCTCTGTTCATGAGGTCTGTATGCAGTCCGGTGCAGCCTTCTTTCCTGTTGCTGTTTTAGGGTTAGTTATATTGACTGTATTTTTGCACTATCTGTGGTGTAGGAGGAGTTCTCTGTCTTCATGCCACCATCTTGAATCTCCTCTCGTATTTAATATTTTTTAAAATTTGGTTTTGATTAATAATTTTAGATGATTGATTGTTTTTAGTAGAGCTAAAAATTGATGAGCTACAGGTAATGTTTTTTTAGAGATGTTTTTGAAGTACTTTTCCATAGGGCTTAGAGTATTTCCTTTCATTTTTTTCACTTTGTAGTGGAAAAATAATGCCCATGATAGTATGATTACTGCCTAACATAAGTGACCCCCTTCTGTTTCCTGTAGCATTTAGTGTATCTAAATGGAAGCTATTTGTAGGGGTGTAGGCGGGGAATGTGGTAGACACACAGAGATATTGTCGAAACAGAAGCTTCACAAAACTACTTCCCTTTCCTACTTGAGATGCCTCCTGATGTTTCTGTTCTGTTTCACTGGGGGAAAATATGATTGTTTGTGACCCATTATATTGACTTTATGATCTTATTAATAGACTGCCACCTTCTCTATAAAGAACACTGATTTCATAGCTTTCATTCTCACAAAGAATTCATAAGCATTTTTTCAGGAGTCATTAAGCATTTTATGTGTGAAGACACTTGTTTTGGCTTGTTGTTATCGCAGTGGTTCCCAGGTTGAAAAACAGTTTGTTTTTTCTGTGCCTGAGTATAAACTGGGCCTCTGTTGAAATGCAGAACCCTAGGCTCTCTCATCTAGACACTGCTGTAGGACTACTGTTGGGCCCAGAAATCTGCATTTGTAACCCCCAGGTCCTGCTGCTGCAGGCTGACTGAGGACGAGACTTTAAAAACCCTGGCTAGGTCATGCCAGGGCCTGGGCGGGCTGCTTTGGAAGCGCGGCAGTGTCTCTTCTGCTCCAGGAGACCCTTTCACTGTAGAGGGTCATGAAGGTGACTTCTTCCTCTCTCTTTCTGAGCTGCTGTATCTTTGATGCTCCACCTTAGGGAACAGATCCTCCGTGTTAAGGCTGAAGAAGATAAGATTCCGTTACTCGTCGTGGGGAACAAGTCTGACTTAGAGGAGCGGAGACAGGTGCCAGTGGAGGAGGCCAGGAGTAAGGCGGCCGAGTGGGCTGTGCAGTACGTGGAGACATCAGCCAAAACGCGGGCCAACGTGGACAAGGTGGGCATGCTCCCTGTGTTTCCTGGAAGCAGCAGAATTCAGACACTCAAATTTTTGGTTTTGAGGGGACCATTTATGGAACTAAGGGAGGACCGATTTTTCCAGATGTTTAAGCCATTATAATAAGAAACACTGAGAGGATTTGACTCTGGATTTAAAACAAAGCAAGAGTCCATTCGCTTGTCATGAGCCTTTGTTAGCCTGTGCTTCACTTTGGCATGGCCCTTGGAAGTAGGCCAGGTGGGCCCATGCCTTAGGAAGACTGTGCCGGCAGTGGGAACATGAGAAGCTTCCCTAAGCACTCACCTTCAGGAGCCTGCTGTTCAGCTGCAGAGCTGGCAGCATGCGGGGCTGCGTCCTAGGAGGGTCCCCAAGGAACCATGGTGGCTCTCAATCCTGGTCTCAGTGAGTTTTTGGTTGGACTTATTCTTTTTGTCTTTCCATCCACTGGCAGAGCCAAGTGTTCCGTGTTTGTAACTTAGTCTCTAAGTAGTTTGCTCCAGCAATCTCTCTTCTCTCTCTCACTCATCCCTAGCATGCTTTCTCATTCAAGTCTCTGAAGCTAAAAAAAAAGGGCAACACTCACAATAAGGAACATCAACAATTTGAAAATCCACTTTCCAGTGACTACTATTGTTAGGCCTTTAAAAAAAATAACGTTCAAGTGGTTGCTGCATAGCTCAGATCCACACCCCGAGAGGTGAGGCTTTCCCTCCTGCCTCACCTTGTCCATTAGCTCTTACTTCGTGGCCCACAGCCTTATAACCCTAAACACGCAGGACTTCGGCAGCCAGGCAGTGGCTGTGTCTGCTCTGTGCTGTTCAGCCTCGGCATCTGGATCTCTCAGGCCATTTCTGAATGTTCTCTTCCTTATGGAAAATAGTTCTCCTTTACTTCTTAACCTGAAGAGGGAGCGATTTGTAACCATGGTTTGCTTTAGCTTGAAAGGATGCTAGAAGGACATTGGTGTTGAGAATGGTGGCATTGGAGGGGGCCGTGCAGAAGCACTTCGGTGGCGTCTAAACGAGGTGACTCTTCAGCTGTACGCTGCAATGTGGAGTTATGTTCACTCGTTAGCTATTCTTCTTAATATTTCTCAACTGTTATGTTGATTCTTGTGCTATTGCAAATCTCTTTCTATCAAATTGTTTCCTAGCTGTAGAAAACACTCATGAAATGCAGATGCACACTTTACTTAAAACATCAGGCTGGCTTTCTTGGTAAGGGACTGTTGGTGTGTATTTTTGTGATGGAATGTGGGGTGGGGATGG
Source organism: Smutsia gigantea (assembly GCA_032199065.1). Taxonomy (NCBI): domain Eukaryota; kingdom Metazoa; phylum Chordata; class Mammalia; order Pholidota; family Manidae; genus Smutsia; species Smutsia gigantea. The sequence continues at coordinate 128,988 of JAVSCE010022715.1, read as the reverse complement.
GACTGGAGCTCGACAGCTCCGCGTTTCCCCTTCCTCCACTGGACCGGCGTGACCTGCCAAACATGAACCAGTGGAAACGTAGGACTGGCAGCACTGTGTCCACTTGTGCGCGGTTACACGAAAGGGGCTATTGGTAAGGTCGGCCGATGGACAACTTTGTCATCATTTTAAGTTGGACACACTCCATTGCCCTCCTCCTCCCTTTTGCTGTTAGAACAAAAAAGAAAAATGTATAACATTTGAAGCTGTTCATCATTGCTGTCGCGGGTGGGGTGCTTAGGCCGGTTGGTAGGGGTTCCTTTTCTGTGCCTAGGGCTGCTGGCAAGGCGCGCGGCATCCCGCGCCCAGGAAGCTTGATGGTGCTTTTCACCCAGAAGGAGGTGAAAGTAAAATCTGCTGGTGGGTTTGTGTGAACGTCCCAAGATGAAGGCTTGCACTCAGCCTCACACTTTCATTCCTAGTGTCGGCCATTCCTTATGTGGAATCTGGAATGTTCCCTGGAAGGAGGTGTAGTTTGTCTGCTTGGGTGTAGTCACTACTTTGGCGTGATTCAGCGGAGGGCAAAACCCAGACACCAGTGTCCCATGCCAGCCCAAACCTGAGCCCCAGCCCTTGCACTCAGAGGGCAGTCTCGGCAGGTCCGGGTAACGGTCCTTCCCACTGACATCCCAGAAACAAAGGGGGATTTTTGTTCCTGAGATTTAGGTTAACAGCACATGTGGGGAGGGGTAGTGTGACAGGACCTCCCTCCTCTCCATTTCCCACTTTCATAGCGCCGGAGCCCTAGTTCTTTACACTTTATCCCCTCCTTCTCCCCACCCCACCATGTTCCCACGGCCGCTGTTGTGGGGTTGTGCTGGAAAGTTGTCATGCATAAAGATGTTTCTGCCTCTCTAGGATCAGTATTAAGGACGAAATCAGGTATGGTTATACACGAGAAAGCCCCTAGTAGTAGGGAGCCATATCATCCCTTTTCTGATAGTTGGAAATGCTAGTATTTTTACATTTGTATAGTATTGGTACATTTCACAAACTGTTGTAGAATTGTTCTGATATTTTATCCTTTATCATACATGTCATAAGAAAAGATTGTATCCTTTTTAAACAAGCTGTTGAATGGTGGTAATAATATGATGCTTCTGTCCTTAGCTTGACCCCATTGAATGATGTGGGAAGAGATGGTTACTTTGTATAATTAGAATGTTTTTAATGTGAATCATTCTTATTTGCTCTAGATCTTTTATTTTTGATAACATATAGTTTATAAGTTTGGCTCTGTGCTTTAACTACCTGCCCTGCTTAGTTGAAATTGCTTCATTGATCATTAAGTGGCTTGTTTCTCCCTATTCTTTTCACCTGCTCTCCCCACTCCAGGTGTTCTTTGACCTAATGAGAGAAATTCGAGCAAAGAAGATGTCAGAAAACAAAGATAAGAATGGCAAGAAAAGCAGCAAGAACAAGAAAAGTTTTAAAGAAAGATGTTGTTTACTGTGAATGCCATGTAGTGGGTGAAGTCGTCTCCTCTAGGGACACAGGATGGCTCGTTAAGAGAAGCATGGAGCCGACTTCTTGGTGTGTTCCCTGCTCTCCACAATCTCACTCACGCATACTGCTTTAAATGGGGGAAAATGTTTGTGAATCAGTGGCTGGCAGAAGAAATAAGCCCTTGTCCGTGTAATGGAGTGGCTCCTTTCTTGGGGAGGGGAGGGGTGTTGGAGTTACCTTCATTCCCTCCTCCCGCCCTTCCAAAAGCTTAGTCACCTGTATAGTGCTGTAGGTAGGACAGAGTCCAGTGTTAATTAAAAAGAAAAAGTACTGTCACAGCATCTTATTTTCTTCTCTAGTTTTGTAACATTACCATCTTAGTTTTGAAATAAAAATGTCATATTTTATTAGGATTGAGGAGAGGGGTTGGGTAAGACACTGCAGCTCTTAACAGCTTAACATCCGTTCAGCTCTGATGACATGGGGAAATTCAGACATGTTTTGGATAAGTTTCTTGGCAATACCCTGTGAACTCGAAGCACAGCTAAAAAAATGAATTTGAATTGGCCAGATAGGTTAGGATTAAGGTCATAAATCCTTCTCACGAATGGGAAATGAGGGTTATATTCTTCCTATTTAATTGTTGGCCAGTCATGGTCTTGGCTGTCTGCTTTTCTCCTGCAGCACCCTGATTCTCGTGTAAGGTGCTGCTTTTTAGAAGTTAAGTGAAGACTCAGAGTAGTACACTTCATAAATGATACACTTTTCTAATCAGATTAAAAAATTTTTTGCCAGATTTCTGCCCCCTGTCACGGAACTGCTCAGGGATTCTGAACTGAAAGGAGTGGCCGGGAGAGAGAGCCCGTTGCCCTCTTACCTCTGTGAATTGGCTGCTGTTTCTCATCTAATTTTTTCTGAGACAGCTATATAGTTAGTTAATAAAACATTTTTGTTGATGAGATACTGTTAATCTTTCTTATATCAATAGTCAAAATTCAGCAGTCAAATTTTTTCATCAGGAGAAAGTATTGTGATAAAAAGCCAGTATTCAGCACATTTTTTCTCCATTTCTCGTAAGTGACATTTCACATATAGGTGCCAAAAGTGAACTTGGGTGGGGAAAGCAGGAACCTTTTAGATTTATGGTTATTACAGAAATTACAGAAATTATCATCTGACTGGAAAACAATCTTGTATCACGTCCCAAAGAATCATGGGCTTTTTTGAATTAAAAAAGCAAATACACTTTTCAGGGTTTCAGCCTTTTAATTTTCTTATTTTCATACCTGTGAAATTTAAGTATTAAAGAAATTGACACTGAGCTAGTCATTGTTTATGTTAGATGTTCTGCAATATCAGACAAATTTTATTTCACTTAATCCTTTGAGTTGGGCTGTGGGAAAAAAAATCACAAGTGAAATCAGTGATTTTAACTTCATCTTTCTTTTGGGAGAAATGACTGTTCTTTCTGATTAAAATTTGAAAAGTTGAAGGTAATCACAGCCTTGAATATTTTGAAACAACCGTTTTCTTTTCATCGTAGTTTGCCACCTGTTTGATACCAGTTCTGGTCAAAAGTAGGTAGATTTGGAATATGTACAAGTAAATTAAAGATGGTATAAATTGTCTCATGCTATGGAAATTATTCTTGATGTATGCTATTACTATATTTCTAGAATGGTATTTAATTTGATAACAATCAGAAGTGGATCTTCCCCCAAAAGCAATTCATACATATGAGCTTCTTTTCCATAGGAAAACAAGGAAGCAATGTTGTTTAAAATGATTAGGTATTGTGTCCATAGCCTAGCATTGTTTCTCTTAAGTATTGATTCTAGAAATATTTGTGCAACCACCTGGTGTCAGGCTCTAGTCTAGGCGCTAGGATATGGTGCTGAACAACACAGGCAAGATCTCTACATTACTGGAGCGTGTGCGTTAGTAAGGAGACAAGTAAATGAAAATATCAGGGTAAGTGCTTTGATGAAAACAAAACTGGGTAATATGATAGGAAATGGTCTGGGTGGCAGAGCTGATTTTGACTGGGCAGTCAAGTATCTTTTCCAAGGGAGTGACCTTAAGCAGGGACTGCATGACCCTGAAGGAGCCACGTGTGTGAGGAGCCAGGTTGGAGGGCACAGGGAGCTTTCAGGCCAGGGAAGGGCTCGCCCAAGGACGCCAAGGTGTTCAGGAAAAGACCCCAAAGACCAGCATATTGCTGGGATGTAATGAGTCACTGGGGAGGGGCGTGCACAGAGTAGTAGAAAAAAAGGTGGCAGTCTGTGATTTCACAAAGTGATGTAGACATCACCTGGAATATAATTTCCTACAAGTAGCCTATTTCATCAGATCTAAGACCCCACTGATTATAAGACGTCACTGTAGTGTATGTACCACTCAGAAAAAACCTACCAATTAAAGGAACCCATCCTGACTTAAATGACTTGAAAAATATGTTTTAAATTAGAAAAATTACGATTCAAAAATGTAAATGATGACTGAAACACAAAATTCACCTCTGTTGGTCTAGAAAGCTGTATTTTAATAAAGTAACCATAGAAGCTTAACAGTGGGGAAGTACTAGAATATACAGTTGATGTTGCAGTAGTAAACTTGACTTTGATATTTTTATCTAAAGTTCATTAAAATTATTTAATCGAAATAGTAACTGCATGTACTTTAAATTTCGAATGCCCTTGAAGGGCTTGTAAGGGAAGTTCTTTAGTCTTGCCCTTTCCTACGCCAGCCCGTTCCTCAAAAGTCCCGTTTAACCATTTCTCTTCTCAGATCATTTGTGTAGGTACTCCTGTATTTAAATGCAATTCTTACGCCGTATTTCCTGAGTGTCGCCCTGTACCTCGGACATTCCCAGTGATGACTTGCCGTAGTAGGTGAGGATTCAGCTCATTCATTCTCCTCACCCCACCCGCATTTTTGACAGGAATACATTCTGTTTATTCTTTGATCAACTCTTGCCAGCATCTCTTGTCTTCCCCCTCTGCTAACGCTTTCTTCTCTGTTACACCTTTTACTTTTCACATTGTTCAGGTAGATGACATGAATATTCCATTCTGTGGCCGTAATTCAAGCTTTCCTGCTTTATCTATAGGTTAATTCTGAAAGTTGAATACCCAACAACAGCAAGTTGATTATTGTGACTTATGCAAATATGACTCATTGCTGAGCCAAGCACCATGTGGTCATTGCAGCTCTTTGACTCCACAATTCTGGCGTCACCACACAAACGAGAGCGTTCCCAGTGTCCGGCCAAGTGAACTCTTCCATCATTTGCCTGAATCACACCACATTTTAGCTCGCTTCATTTTTGGACTGTTTCCTGTGCAGTGTCCCACTTCCTCCCATTTTTTTCTGAAGTCCAATTGCTTGTTCCTTGTTGAGAGAATACCTGTGTGCCCCCTTCTCCCTGATGCCACTTGCTCTTTCTGTCGCTTGGGGTCTGCTTTCATTCTTCTGAGGACATCCTACTTAGAGTTCATGGGTTGCCTGGCCTTTGAACTGATTACTTTCTGGGTCTTCTGCACAACGGCTGTACTGAGATTTGTTTTCATGCAATACTTGGGGTAATTTCAGTTTCCTGAGTCTCACATCTTCCTTTCTTGGTTTTTACCCTCATATTCCTCGAGTACATTTTCAGAAAGGATGCACTAGAGGTGAACTTTCAGAGTCCCTGTAGCATGTAGGAAAAAACTATTGTTACTTTGCCCTTATTTAATTGGTAGCCTGTCTTAGAATGAATTCTGGGTTCACAGTAATTTTCCCTTACAACTTGGGAGGCTTTGCTTCTTTGTCTTCAAGCATCCCTTGCTGCTTTAAAACTGGTGTGACTCTGATCCCCTCACCTTTGTAGTGGGTGCTCTGCTTCCGCTCTTCTGGAATCATAGAGGCTCTTCCTGTCTGTGGTGTCTGACGTGATTTAGTGATGGATCTAAGTGTGGGTCTTTCTTGTTCATCCTGCTGGACACTTTTCAAGACTCACTTCAACTCTAGAAATGTATTTCTGGATTTTCTTTGATTAATTTTTCTCTTCTGTTTGCTGTTCTTTCTTTCCAGAACTGCTGCTACCAGCTTTTGGACCTCCTAGATTCCTGTCTGCCTCATCTTTCTCTGTGTTTTCTGTCTGTGTTCTCCCTCAGATTCAGCCCCTCTTCAGTGCACTCTCCCCATCTCCTTTTCATCCACTGTGATTTGCCAACTACTATTGCAGGTTCTCGAGTATAGCAGTGGCCAAAGCAGACCGAATTCTTTGCCCTCCTGAGGCTTACACTAGTGAAACTTTTTCTCATTCATTATCTATGTATGTGTCTGTGAACAAAAGCTTTCTTTGTCTCTTAATTGTTCCTTTTTCACAGCAACTGATCTTGGCCTTATGTGGTTGGTATCTTGACTTTCTGAGGATATTAGATCTTTGTAAAGTTCTATTCTCAGAGTTATCTTTGTTTAATTTTTATTCAGTTTTTCTGTTTATTCTGTTCTTTGTTTTCTTTAAGGGGCAGTTTCCCTTAAATATCCAGTGGCCTGGTTGTCCAGCCATATACTTAGGAGGTACTAGAAAGCTGGGCAGGAGCTCCATGTATGTGCATGGGGCTTGTGAAACAGCAGGCTTGATGTTGGGGTGAATGCGGAAAACCAGTCATGGTGCTGGGGACCCCTAATGCCTAAACCAGGTGAGGTAGACACTGGGGGGCCAGCTGCTTAGGCTGGCCTCCATGGTTCTCCCTGGACACTCTGTTTCTTTAAAGAGAAGAGCTCTGGTGACAGACACAGTGTTGCCTGCAGGAGTGGGATGGACTATTTCCTAGACCATCCCTAGTCAGTCTCACAGTTTTCAGCCAAGCTCCATGCTCCTGCTACTCAATCTGCCGATGCGGGGACCCTGCTGGGCAGTCAACCCCTCCCTCGCCTCCATAGCCCCTTCTTGCTTGCTTTTTCATCTACTGACTCCTTCCTGGATTTCAGCTTTCATTAACTGTCAAACTCATACATCAACTAGTGGCCCTCTCGCATTCTCTTGGCCCTTTGGAGTTTTTCTTTATGAGGTCTTGAAAACAGGCTTCAGGAGGCAGGAGAGGTGAGCATTTGAACTTGGTCTTTCATGTTGACCTGGTTTCATTTTTTTTTAATTTATTTTGGTATCATTAATCTACAATTACATGTGCAATATTATGGTTATTAAACTACCCACTTCATCAGGTCCTCCCCACCCACCCCATTACAGTCACTGTCCATCAGCGTAGTGAGATGCTATAGAATCACTACTTGTCTTCTCTGAGTTGTACAGCCCTCCCCCCCCCAACATTACATCTGCTAATCGTAATGCCCCATTTTCCCTCTTATCCCTCCCTTCCCGCCCATCCTCCCCAGTCCCTTTCCCTTTGGTAACTATTAGTCCATTCTTGGGTTCTGTGAGTCTGCTGCTGTTTTGTTCTTTCAGTTTTTTTCTTTGCTCTTATGCTCCTCATATGAGTGAAATCATTTGGTACTTGTCTTTTTCCACTTGGCTTATTTCACTGAGCATAATACCCTCTAGCTCCATCCATGTTGTTGCAAATGGTAGGATTTGTTTTCTTCTTATGGCTGAATAATATTCCATTGTGTATATATACCACTTCTTTATCCATTCATCTACTGATGGACACTTAGGTTGCTTCCATTTCTTGGCTATTGTAAATAGTGCGGCAATAAACAGGGGTGCATATGTCTTTTTGAAACTGGGCTGCTGCATTCTTAGGTAAATTCCTAGGAGTGGAATTCCTGGGTCAAATGGTATTTCTATTTTTAGTTTTTTGAGGAACCTCCATACTGCTTTCCACAATGGTTGAACTAGTTTACGTTCCCACCAGCAGTGTAGGAGGATTCACCTTTCTCCACATCCTCTCCAGCATTTGTTGTTGTTTGTGTTTTGGATGTTGGCCATTCTCACTGGTGTGAGGTGATATCTCATTGTGGTTTTAATCTGCATTTCTCTGATGATTAGCGATGTGGAGCATCTTTTCATGTGTCTGTTGGCCATCTGAATTTCTTCTTTGGAGAAGTGTCTGTTCATGTCCTCTGCCCATTGCTTAATTGGATTATTTGCTTTTTGTTTGTTAAGGTGTGTGAGCTCTTTACATATTTTGGATATCAACCCCTTATCGGATACGTCATTTATGAATATATTCTCCCATACTGTAGGATCTCTTTTTGTTCTACTGATGATGTCCTTTGCTGTTCAGAAGCTTTTCAGCTTGATATAGTCCCACTTGTTCATTTTTGCTTTTGTTTCCCTTGCCCGGGGAGATATGTTCATGAACAAGTCGCTCATGTTTATGTCCAAGAGATTTTTGCCTATGTTTTTTTCTAAGAGTTTTATGGTTTCATGACTTACATTCAGGTCTTTGATCCATTTGGAGTTTACTTTTGTGTATGGGGCTGGACAGTAGTCCAGTTTCATTTTTTTACATGTAGCTGTCCAGTTTTGCCAACAGCAGCTGCTGAGGAGGCTGTCATCTCCCCTTTGTATATCCAAGGCTCCTTTATCATATATTAATTGACTGTATATGTTTGGGTTAATGTTTGGATTTTCTATTCTGTTCCACTTGACCTGGTTTCATTTTCATAAGTAGTTAGTATTTTCTTTTTTTGCAGATCAATGTTGAATAAAGAGTAGAGTGAAACCATTGAGTTAGCCTTATGCAGGGGTCATCTTGAACTTGGAGGCCTTTGGCAAGCCCTGTTCTGCAGGAGTGTGCATTTCACCATTTGAGGTCAGACCTGGGTCTGGCCAGTTGACTTCTGCCGTCAGCTTTAAAGTGAGGGAATCATGGATTTCCCTGAAGCCTGTTTTGATTCTATTTATATGTCTTTTATCTCTTGGGTGATGAGTTCACTACATGCTATGTGAAATAGTAATTTCTTGTTTATTGTTCTTTTTTGTAATGTAATCGACTTTGGATGTTCTCTTATTTTTCTATGGGGAAGTAATCTGAGCTAACTTGTGCTGTTAGTGATTTCTTGCATTTTTTGTTATCAGGCTTAGGTGTATCCAGTTTGCCAATTATAAGTGTGGTCTTGCTCCCTGGCAATACTGCTTTCCAAAATGCATATTGCTAATGTAGACTAACTACTTCTTTTGATGAGTTACTTCATAAATTTCACTTTTTGAGGACTTTTGGAAAGGATGTTGTAAACATTTTAAGACTAATTTTAGCCCTTGGCTAGTCTATGAAGAAAGATACTTCCTCCAATATCACCCCACCCCCTCTTCGTCTAATATTGGGACATCTCAATGGTGTGCCACCAGGTTGGGTGTTCTCAGTTATACTGGCCGTGTTGTCCCAAGTCTTGCTGGAATGATTTACTGCCCCCCATGTAATTCACTAACGTAGCCTGCGGCCTTTGGCTGTGTCTGAGCAGCTCGGGACCAAGCCGGGCAGGCCGTAGCTGCCTGGCCGCAGTGAACGCTGCAGGCCCTGTGCCCTGTGCCGGGCGGCAGGGAGGCCACTGTGCCATTGACTGTTGCACGTTTCTCGTTCTCCAGTCAGAAGGCAGGGCTTCTGGGGCGGCATAGCGCGGCCAGGCGTCTGAAAGGTTTTCGAGGAGTTCTGAAATCCTTAGGAAGGTTGGCTCCTATCAACCTGCTTTTAAAACAAGCTTAATTACTTCTAGTCAATAAACCAAGTACATCTCAAGCTGAGTGCAGAGTACAGATCAAAAGGATACACAGATCAGCTTTCTAAGGACTAAGCCACCAATAATCCTTGTATATTTTCAGTAGTTACGCCTGGAAAAGCTTTCCTAAAACCCATCTACCCAGTGGAAACAGTTGTATGATATCATTATTTTAAATCTACGGGAAAGATACAGAAATACAGATTGGGACATACTCGTGGTTGTAGTGAGAATGCCAAGACAAGACGATGCTAGGATGATGTGTTGGCCCGCAGAGCTCCTTCATCTCAGTGCATCTAAAAGCGTTGCTCAGGCATGTTTCAAAGCTTGTTGGGAGGGGTTACAGGTGCCCAGCAGGGTCTGGTGGCCATTAAGTTTGGGAGGTGCTGGGGACAGTCATGTCACACTCTGGGGACACTCCAAGTGGAGTGCGGTTCCCTTAAGGGCTCTGGTAACTGGCAGCACTTCCCAGATGCACTCGTCCTATCGCCATCTCCTGCTGTGCAAATTGTGTCCTCCATGGCTGATTGCTTTGGGTGTGCGTATAAATTTCTTTCTGCATAGATGCTTGAATCGTGTAGCTGCAGGAAAATATTCCTTTCTTGCTTTTTGTCTTTAATGGTTAAAATGTATTCTTTCCCTGGGACCCAGGGGAGGAAAACTCATGTACCAGGAACAGTCTGTCCCCATTTCTGCAGAGCCGGGGCAAAGTCACCAGTGACCTCCTCCCGCAGGGTCAGAGGGTCGTGTTCCGTCTTCACGGCCAGTTCCAACTCTCCTGATCTCCTTTCCCCTCTAACTGTTCTTGGTCTCATTCCTGGCTCCACTTTCACCCACTTTTTTTCCTTTAAATTCAGGTTTATTGAAGAATAATATACAAACAACAGAATATCTTTCTAAAGCCCATATCTGATGGTTTCTTCACTCTGAATGTCCTGTACCTGCAGGACATCCCCAGACTTAGCAGCTGGTAACCTCAGCCTTCCTCCCTTCTTTCCTGCTCTCCACACCTCCTGATTGCCAGCTAGTCTCAGAACATGCCGAGGGCTTTGAAGTCATGACCGCTTCTTTGTGGCTTTACTTGGTGTTCCTTTTCAGCCCCTCACGCATCACTTGCTGCTTCTCTGGAGGTGTGCTGTGTCTCCGTTGTCGCGTGAGCACCTCTGAGCCCAGTGAGCATGGAGACGATGTGTGCTTCAACTGTCTCAGGGCCTCATTGTTTGGGGCTTCATTGTAGAATCTTGAGTATTTGCTAAACTGAATTACCATAGCTCAAATGTAAAGTCATATAGCTTTGATGATGTACTTAAAGTTTCTTTATAAAGTGGTAGCTCCCTTAAGGACCAGTTCCCACCCACAGGCTAAGGGAAACAAGAGCTGTTAGAAATACTGGCAAGGATGTACTTCTCTAAACCCAGATTTGAGGACGGCTTGGTTCTCCATGTCCACACCGGTGGGGCTACCTGCCATGCTGGCAGTAGATATTTGCCCTGTGCCCCGCCGCCCCACCTTAGCTCCTGTGTTGCTGAGCTAGCCTTCCCATTCTTTTCTGCCCTGTTCTTCTTAGTGGTGTTTACTAGCTCTCTCTCCCTTCCCTCCAGCCTCCAAAGTGTAGAAGTTCTCAAATTTTACTTCCAACATTGCTTTCCTCCTTCCCTCCTGTCTTTTCCCTGACCTCATGCACTTTGGGGAGACCCCGTCATCAGTACTCTGGCGGTCATGGTGGCCTTCCCACTCAGGTCCCTCTGCTGCCGTCCACTGGATGCAGCCAGTTGAAGTGCCACCACCCCACCCCACACCCGGCCATGTGCCCTGCTCTTGTCTATGAAATAGGTACAAGGGATTCCGCACTCAAAACAATTGACAGGACTGCCTCAAGCAAGCATGCAGCCTAAGTTATAATCGTGCATCAATGCTATGAAAATGCAGCTTTAAATATAGAACCCCCAACTATTGCTCCAACCTCTTCTCTGTAGGAACTGCTCACCTGCTCCTGCCCAAGCCCCAGTGAGCTCACCCTCTCGACCTCTGACCTCTCATTGTGCACCCTTGCAGCTGAGCGCTCCCTTCTTCCCGAGTGGGCTTCACGGTCCGGGTGAGGGCAAGCGCCGACCCTGGGGTCAGGCACACCTGCATCTGGAGTTTGGCTCTGCCCTCACGTCAGCTTTGTGATCTGGGCCCATCTGTAAAATGGGGAGATTTAGAGGGGCCTCATAAGGTGATCGTGCAGACCAATTCTTTGCAAAGCATTTCTCCCCCAGTACTCTATGCCTTTTCTCATGCCAGTCACCCTGCCTGGAACCTTTTTTGCCTCTAATTGCTAGTAAAATTCTATCCATCCTTCCCGGGCCACCACCCTGTAAAGATGCTCCGCCCTCTAGTGGACCCTGCCCCCCACACAGCATGGCAGCCCTGAGCCCTGAGCCCTGGATGGCCCTTCCCAGCGTCAGCCTTCTCAGAAGGCTTTTCATGTTCCCCTGCTCTGGATATGGTCTCTCTTTCCCTCCAGTCCCCACTGGGCCTTCCTTCTGACCCTCCTTGTCACCTGCCTTCACTGTCTGTGCTCCTTTCCCCCCCGACCTCCTGGGCAGGGTCGGGCCCTCCTTGTGGCATCTGGCTCAGGGTGTTCAACAGAGAAGCCCCATTAGGCCTTTGTCTTTGGAAGGGGACACCAATGCCACAGGCTCTTCTATAGGAAACTGACTAAAGTCATGACAGAGAGCTATAGATTCCATATCATGACTGCCTTTCATAAAATATTCTAGCAATCTTCCCATTTTACAGGATGAAGGAACTTTATATATCAAACAGTGAAGACACCACTCAGTTGTGACTGGAAAGCAGTTTTAAAATTGAAATTTCTTTCTAAGCCCTTTCTGGAAATGGGTGTGTAATGTACACATCTAACTTGTAAACATCAGCTAGTAGAGTGCCTGCACAGAAAAGGTGTGCAAGGAAGATTGGTTGAATATGTGAAATACTTACTGTGTAAACCTGAAACTTAGAGCAGTTGTCTTTGGGCGTATCATGCCCTATAGCGTTGTGTATTCATCATGCAATCTTTGCAGGTCTCTAATCCAGAGGGAGGTCCGGCTTGCTCTGCGGTCCCTTAGTAAAGGCTCAGAGCACCTTCCCTAGGGTTTTGCGTGTGGTGGATCCAAGATTTAATTGTAGGTTGATCATGTAGAGCAGCTCCGTCCGGATTCACCAAATATGTTAGTACCTGAGGTCATGGTGAAGAGAATATTTCACTGTATTTCAGAGACCCTGGATTTATTAGCACATAGTACAGCAAACACCCGAAAGAGACCGACTTACATTTTAATGTGTTACCAGGCAAGATGGTCATGAACTTTGTTTCTGAGCCAAATGAGGGAGAAAGTAATCTGACAGAACTTCAGTTTAGCAAAAGTAATAGTTTTTTCTACTTTTTCTGTTCATCAGAAATGCAAGTGCTGTCCTCTTCTACCAAAGAAAACAAAGACAAATCAGAAAATGAGCATAAGTCTGATTTGATAAATTCTGAACTTTCATTATAACAAATTGCCATGGGTAAAATGGCATGATGGAGTTAAAAATTTGTATTTTGAGAGAGTAGGATATATGCTGATATATACGTGCTCTGGATGGTCTTCATAGAACTTTAGCCTTATTCTGATAGGCATTTCTTTCAAATTCTTTTATTTCGAAGTAATAGTGATTCTTGGGAAGGAACTTTTTTTTTTAAGACAGTCATTTAAAGACATGCCTTTTGGAAACATACACTGATGTACCTGTTTTCTGTATTCATATTGTTTGGAATGTTCATCAGCTTTTAAAGCATTTTTAAAATTGAAAATTTCATAGACTCTAAAACATTTATAAAATATATTTTATTCACTGCTACATTAGATGGGTATTTTACCATTAATAAAGAGGTATATTTAATGTTTGCCATGCAGTTCTGTGGCCTTTTAATTCTGCTGTGTTCTCCAGAACCCTCGCATATCATTAAGTGCTCTTTCTAGACGATAGAGTCTGAATCACTGTCTTTTCCCACTAAAAATGCTCTTTCATGTCCCAGAGCTTCAGGGACCGACAAAGCTGGCAAGGACCACTAGAGGTCATCTGCCTCCCTCAGGTGTTCTGCAAAGGCTTCCAGATGGACTTGGTTGTATCCAGACCCTCCTAAGTGCCCACTAGGCAATACAGCCCAGCAGTAAATGTAGGGGAAGGGGGATAAACAGGAGTGTGTGGGATAATTGTGGACTCTCCTCTGTGGAATAAGGGAGCCCAGCCAGCTCCTGGGTAGGGTGAGGAGTCAGTTATGCAACAAATACTTATCTAGCAGCTGTTTGTGGGAATTTCAGCACTAAAGTGGGTGATGGTAGGGCTCCAGTGGTAAAGATGAGCCTTGTCATGTATGAGCTTACAAACCCCTGGTGCAGCAGTGAAGGCTGCTGCTGGCGGTCATCTCACGGGCAGTAGTGTCTCTTCACCCAGCATCCCATACTGTCCTAGCTCTTGGCTCAAGGAGCTCCAAGTTTTTGTGGGGGACACTGGTAAGACCATGTCCTACAACCTGTGCCAGCACTGTGCAGTGTCCTGCAGCAACATGCAAGGAGCAGTTCGCATTTGGGGTTATGCAGAGTGGCAGAGGAATAAATAGCTCAGTCTGGAAGGGGAAGGAAGGCTTGGAGGAGGTGACAATGAGATGAATCTTGAATGATGAAAAAGGAGAGAACTAGCAAAGAAGAGTGCCAGGTTGAGTTGTAAGGATTGTTTGTATATAGGGAGCAGCTTGTGTGAGAGCGTGGGCTTTACATAAAGCGTCCTCAAGTCTTGTCAGAGCAGCAAAGCTCTGTGGCCTCTGATGAAACCTTAACTAAACCTCTCCAAGTATCATTTTCTAATTTCTAGAATGAGGATGATGACACCTCTTGTTAGGGTCTTTGGAAAGGTTTAATGAGTGTGTGTGTATAAATATATGTTCAGTGCTTAGCTCGTGGTAGATGCCGAGTAAAATGGCCCCTGGTGATAGTCGTCTCCATGAGCACTGTCTTCAAGGAGAACAGTACCGGGGGAAATCAGATCCATTAGCCTCTTGCAGTTGGCCAGTTGAGGTGTTTGAAGGTGAGAGTTTGACTGAGGGCAGTGGCTGAGGAGACACAGAGAAGGGTTTGGGAGTTGAGATTTTTCTTTTTTGTATTTTATTTTTATTTTTTGTTTTTCACAAGTTTTTTTTATAATTTATTTTGGTATCATTAATCTACAATTACATGTGCAACATTATGGTTACTAAATTTCCCACTTCATCAGGTCCACCCCACCAACCCCATTACAGTCACTGTCCATCAGTGTAGTGAGATGCTATAGAATCACTACTTGTCTTCTCTGAGTTGTACAGCCCTCCCCGTGCCCACCCCCCAACATTATGTCTGCTAATCGTAATGCCCCTTTTTCCCCCTTGTCCCTCCCTTCCCGCCCATTCTCCCCAGTCCCTTTCCCTTTGGTAACTATTGGTCCATTCTTGGGTTCTGTGGGAGTTGAGATATTTTTAAGAGGTAAAACCAGAAAGATTGAGCTGGACAGGGGTGAAGGGGGAGGGCTCTACAATGGCTCCCAGGCCCTGCTGTGGGTGATGGGGAGGCTGACAGTACGTCACCTGAGAGAGAAACCACAGGGCTGTAACCAGGTTCCAGGGAGAGGGTGGAAGGAGGGGGAGGGGGAGGGGTGCGCATGGAGAGACAGCCCCGCGGAGAACCCGTGTTGTGTCCAGGGTGCCTCGCTCTGGTGCCAGGCTGTCCTGAGTCCCCCGGGGCCAGACACCCCGTGTCTAACTAGGTCCCTCTGCGCCTGCGCTCGCTGCCTCGGCTCTGCTGCTGCCAGCTCTGACTGGCTCTTTGTGCATCTCTAACACTGGACACCTTTGACGGGTGGGTATATTACCTATCACTGCACATAGTGGCTAAAAATACATACATTTATTCTCACAAATCCTGTGGGTGGGGGTCTGGGTGCGGCTGGGTGCTCTGCTCAGGATCTCACAGGCTGCCGTCAGTGCATCGGCTGGGCAGTGTTTTCTTCTGGAGGCTTGACAGTAGAAAAATCTCCTTTTGAGCTCCCTCAGGTTGTCAGCAGAATTCACTTTCTTGCAGCTGTGGAGTGAGAGTTTCAGTTTTCGTTGGCTGTTGCCTGGAGGCTGCCCTCAGTTCCTAGTACTCCACGGCTCCCCACCATGTGCCCCCCCCACCCCAGGGGCAGTTCACACATGCCGGCCAGCTTCTTCAGGGCCAGCACGTCATAAGGTGATGAGTTTCACGTGCAGTGTGATGTCATCATGGGAGCGACATTGTCCATATTCTGCTGGTTAGAAGCAAGTCACAGCTCCTGTCCACGTGTAGGGAACAATGCGAAGGCAGGGGTAAACCCCAGGAGGCAGGAATCAGGGGTGTCACCCCAGTGGGGTAGTCACACTCTCATGCAGGGAGGCCTCGTGGGCCAGGATGGCTTCCTCTGGGTCACTTCTCAGCCAGACTGCTGCAGTCAGAAGTCAGCAAGGTTACCCACTAACCAGAAATTTGTTTGAGGTCACATAGTAGTAAAAACTGTAGCAATAAAATCTGTAAGCTACTCACAAGATTCATTTCCTCCTGTTAAGCAGGTACTTTGGATAATTTGTTTAATGACTTAAATTGACATTCTTTGGATGCTCTTTAAGCTTTTCTCATAAGCTTGTCCCATCTCCTCAAAATCGGCAACAGCACACTTACTGACTTCCCAGTGTCAACACATTAAATCCACTTTTTAGTAGCTCACTCCTAAATACCCAGCATTCTTGGTTTTCTGAAGCTACAAAATGTTTTGACGTACATAATAAACAACAGTTTGACGAGAACAGTTGCTCATTACTATATGAGAACTTTGTTTCTCTAATTTAAAGAGAAAAGCCCCTTTATTATTTGTGCTTCAATTTCCTCATCTGGAAGAGGAGAGAGGCAGGCAGCAAACCTGTTTCTCTAACTCTGAACCTCTGGGCTGCCCACTTCCCAGGCTTGTGGTGAGGATCAAAGGACGAAGCCTGTGAAGGCTCTGACTGCCCGGACGTGAGCCAGGGCTGCAGCAACACCGCAGAGTTTAACTGGGACGCTGCAGCTGTTTTAAGTGGAGCTTCTTCTCTAGTATTCTAGACTTACCTGTTTATAATGTTTCAGTTTGTATAGGACATTTCAGGACTCTATTCCATAAAGTGGGATTCAAATATAATTTACTAAGCCCTGAATGGAAGTCTAGCTAGATCATTAAAAATGTTTTATAACAAATTTGGGGTCTTTGCATTCCTGACTGTGAACTTCTGATTGAACATTTGCATCCCTTTCCTTTCCTTCGTTGTATCTTGTTGCTACTTTGTCAACCAAACTCTATTAGGTATTTGTACTCAAGTGGCAGAAAGTCCTTGGTACTAACCTGACTTCTGGTCAACAGTGGCCTGAATGTTCCATTCAGCTGGGATAGTATTCCTCCAAAAATATTGCACAAAATACTAGTTCCCAGAAAAGCTAGTTGGCTTTTCAGCAAAGAAGGAATTCTGTGGCCGTACATGTTCGTGAAACACTGCCGATTAGCTTCACCTTTTGGAGATTCAAAGTGCTTATTTGTACACTTTCTTTTTAACCCAGACTGGGATCTTTCTGGACTGATTTGGACAGGAGGCACTAATTTTAACTGAAAAAAAAAACAGTACACTTATTAACATCCTATAGACCGGAACCACACTTCTGCAAATACTCCATTTGTGTACAGAAAGAAGTGTTTTCTCTTGAACACGTCCCTTGCTTCTAGGGGAGACCCGGGGCTACGTGCTGCTACCCAGATCCAGTGCTCCAGTTCCTTTAGAATCAGACTGCTTTTAAAAGTACATATGCTGGCTCTAATAAGCTTCTCATTCCTCACATTTTCATGGTTTGTTTGGAACTTAACAACTAGCTTTCCTTTTCTAGTTCATGATTGATTTGCCATAAAGCGAGCTAGAGATTCCTAAACTGGAGGCTGTTTTGAGGTTATCTAGCTTTTCCCCTTGACCACCCGCAGGCAGAAGCCCCGGAGCCGACTCTGCCATTGCCCTGCCAGCGCCTCACCCTCTCCTGGTTCATTTGCCCTGCCTGACCCTGGGGCACTGTGTGGACTTGATTACCACACGCTGGCACCCCTTACCATGATTTATTTTTTAAAGTTATCTAAGAAATGAATTTGACCCACAGAATGTGTGTTAAAAAGCATCAGACAACGTGAGTTTGAGAAATGACTTCTCTTGCACAGCCAGTGCCTCACATTCCCCTCTTCAGTGGATCACTGATTTCTGATGATAACAAAATAATAGTATATGTTCTAAGAATATCTTATCTTTTCAGAGTATGTCCACAGTTTTGGCTCATTGGATCCTCCTAGCGACCCTGTGCGCCAGGCAGGGCGCCTCTTAGTATCCGGGTCCTTGGGCACAGCGAGCCCGCAAGGCCGCTCAGGGAAGTTGGCGGTGGAGCGGGAACTGGGACAGGCCTCCAGCTTCCCAGAAGTGCTCAGGTATGAGCCAGATAGAGGCCCGCCACGCTGCTGAGGGCCTGAAAGGCTTGTCCTACCTCCCTGCTGCTTCTGTTTCCTCAAAGTGAGAGATGGATTCCTGTCTGACCATATCTGGGGGCTTCCTCCAGTATAAAACTTCTAACATAGTCCTCCCTCTCCTGTTTTTATTTGTGTGCACAGAAAACTGACACTTCTGTAAATCCTGAGCTGCACCAAGGCCCAAACTGCCCTTTTCTGTAAACTGTTAGCTCCTCCTAGTGGCCACAGTTAAGTCCATTTTACCAAGAAAAGAGTGCAGGGTTGGACTCCCCGCCTTTTAGGGGAAGGTAGCATCTGATAACGCACCGTTGTTGGGTTCCGTGAGGAAAGCGCTTGCCTGAATCACTCTCTTGAAAAAGGTCCAAATGCAGTTGTTTAGTTTAATGACCTGCATTATTACAGGCTTTGGGTTTTGTGTGTGTGCCAAGAAAAGGGCGAGCGATGCACCAACTCTTGAGGGAAACGTTCCTTCGGAGTGCAGAGCAGACAACATTGCCCCACTGTTTGTAAGGGCCGGTGGTTTCAGTCACATTTTTATGGCATTAATCAATTTGTATTGCAATTTACAGGAATACCGTTCCCACACTGAGTTTTGTTTACTGAGAAAAGATTTGGAAAGTACAGGGCAGGCTTATCCCCTCACCAGAACCTCAGCCAGCGCTCCCTCCTGGCGAAACGGGAGTGGAGCTGAAATGCCGCCTGGCGGGAAGGAGTGCCTGCCCCGAAATGGAGCGCTCATCGCCCCAGCGGGCACCCCGACCCTGAGTTCAGGAAACATCCCTGCCCCCCCGTCACTGGCAACCTTGCTTCAGGAGCTGCTGCAGCGGGCCAGTTTGGCTGCGATCAGATGCAATGGCCCTTCCTTCAAGGACTGCTCCTCTTAGCCTGAGCAAGCTGACCTCAGAGGTCAGGGCGCCCAGCGGGTGGACAGATCATTGCCGGATGCAGGCAGTCTGAGGGACCTCTGACCATGATTCACTAGCGGGAGCCCCTTGGTACCTTTTTTCCATTCTGCTCGGGTGGGTGGGAGGTCACAGGAAACCATCTCGCTTCTTGCGCGTTTTGGTCTAGTACAGTGTTAGGGCCACATGTGAATGACAGGCTAGGATGTGGGAGGCCCTCCCTGAAGGTGGCCGGAGGGGTGCTTTCCCTGGGAAACAAGCGCACCTTCCAGACCCTGCCAGTCAGCCTCGTCTCGGGTAGCTCAGGACTGAGCAGGCAGAGGAGATCCACTTGCACATGACAACATTGTGACCATATGCTGCTTGAAATTTCAAAGCAGACTTTTAATAGCAGTCTCATTACCTAGCTAAAAGTAGCTATGTGCCTCTTGCCGTATCCTTTTGCACTTTTTCTCCCTGCTCCCAGACCTCTCCATCTGCGTGCTCTGAATTACAGATCCTTGCTGGGGCTTGTGTACCGAAAGACATCTTCTGGCTTATCCTGCTCATCAATGCAGGTGCTTGTGTCAGCTGGCTGCCTGCTCCAGAGTTTGGAGCCCCCACTCCTGCCTCTCTTCAGTCATTGTCTCCCGTCTCCCCTCCTTCCCCACCTGTATGCAATGGGTCCTGGGACTAAATCCAAAGCACTTTCATCCCTTCTTTGGGGTTTTATTTTTAAGAAGAAAGCCAAGCACATTTTTAACAGCCATAACCAGATGGAGCGAGCTCTTCTGAGGCCACATAAAGGTAATGAAACAGAGCAGGCTGATGTAGCTGACCCGGCGAAAGATCCTGGGGCACTCTGCCAGGTCTCGCTGACCTTGAAGAACACCTCTGTTGTGTGGGAGGCAAATAACCCAGGGCAGTGTTTTCCTGACGTTTTCTGTCCTGAAACAACTGACTGAAGTCTGCACCTTCCTCAGCCCGAGCCTTCCTGTTGCTGTGTTGACCAATCTTCACTCCTCATGCACCATGTAATTCTGTCTTCCTGGCATACCCTTGTTGGCACTTGCTTCCTGAGCCCATAACACACACACACAGAACAGCAGCTGGTTTCTCCATCATCATGTCATTTGCTTTGAGCCATAGTGCTTTCCCTCCTGTCCTGGGCTCCTCTCTCTCTCTCTCTGTTTCCCCTGCTAGCTGATAGCAGCGCAGGCGCACGCTGGCCCTCCAGGATGGACATCAGGCATCCACGTTCTTCCCCTGGCCTGGCCCTGGTGACCAGTCCCAAACTGTGCTGTCTTTCCCTGCCATCTCTTAAGTGTTACTGTTTGCGGGCTTCCACTGCCCGTTGGCCCGTCTCCCACGGCTTCAGTCCTAGGTCACCGCGGCAGTCTTTTCACTGATTTACTGCCTTTGTGCTCTGCCTCTCCAGGCAGCCTTCACGCCAACGCCACACCGAGCTCTTGAGCCCAGGTCTGCTTGCCGGCGATGGTCAGAGGTGGCGGACCACCCGCGACCGCACAGCCCACCGGCCTGCCCTGGGCTGGGTCGAGTAGGCCCCTGTCCTCGAGCAGGAGAGGCACCTCGCTGGCTCCCCAGCTCCCCCACGAGCCCTGTGCTCTGAGTCCACTGCAGGGAACAGGTGGGGCAGCTCCATGCACCACCGGCAGACGTTTCGCAGTCCCGCCTTGTGCCTGTGGGCCTCCGGTCCGGTCACATGAGTGCTTACCCTCCTTCAGGCCTGCTGACCCTTGACTGGCACATGCCCTGTCCTTCTCCCGGGCAGAACTGGATGGTTCCTCTGCAGCTGTGGCACTGGGCGACGCCCCCACCGTGACCTTATCACCCGTGACGCGATCATGGGCTTACGCTCATTTTGCTCTACGTTCCTGCGCAGGGTTTGCGCTTGTGCTCAGTGAGTATTAGTGGAATGAGGCAGCAGTGAGCACAGGGAGGTGAACAGGGGGCTAGAATAACGCTGGCACGTATTTCTGGTGCTGAGTGTGCCACCCGCGACCTTTCCATCCATCCTCATAGCAACCTTGGGCATGGGCTTGTACTGTCACCATTTTAGAGATGAGTAAACTGAGGCCCTGAGGGGCTGTGTAATTGGCCTGAGCTCATGCAGCTGCTGAGTGGTGGAGCCAGGTCTTGGCCCCCTGGGCCCCAAAGCCTCTGCTCAGAGCATTCTCCAGAAAATGAGCAAGGGGGGGGGGAGGTGGGCAGGGGCGGACGTCAGTGCCAAGGCCGAGGAACAGGGCTGGTGAGGAAAGCTGCGAGGCACTGACTCGCTGGCCTGGGTGAAGCCACTGCAAGGATGGAGCAGTACTCCATCCAGGGGGCTTGGAGGGACACGCAGGGATTTGGGGGGGGGGGGGAGGGAGAAAGAGGTGCCAGTATGGCAAACGCTTCTGCCTTGGGGGACTGGATGGGTGGGTCCCCATCATCCGAGAGGGGCAGAAGACAAGCCCTGCCTGGAGAGGCTGGGGTGGGTGGTGTAGGGATGCCGGGGGGTCCAACAGGTTCGCTGGGGCTGGGGACCATCGTCCCAGTCATCCAGATGGAGTCATGGGGCGGCAGCAGCTGCACCTGCGATGTGCACCTGAGGCCTGGGTCCGCCAGCGGTAGGGGAAGCCGCGGAGGGCTGTGAGGAGTAGGCCCACGGCACTGAGCAGGGTCAGGGCGGCACATGGGGAGGGACAAAGGCCTAAGCCCATGGCCTTCCTCCGTTACAAAGACTTCTTGACTCAGCTGACCTGCCAGGGCCCTCTGAGGGGGCGGCCACAGGGTCTTTGGGGCCCGCTATCTTCTTGCTGTCCCCGCTCCTCTGCCCTGGCCTCCGGGCCGCCTCCCACAGCCCCTTCTTGCCCGTCACTGGCTTGACTGAGCGCTGCCCTGGATCCCGCTTTCAGAAACATGTGCCTCCTCGAAGCTCTCCTCTACTCACCAAGGGGCCGGAGGGCGGGAAGTGCTTCCCTTCCCTTTCTCTAAATCAGGGGTTGGCAAACTTCCTGTAAAGGTCCAGGTAGTAAATAATTTTGGTGTTTTGAAGCCATACAGTCTCAATCATAACTTCTCAAAGCAGCCCTAGACAATGTGGGTAGGAATGAATGTGACTGTGTTTCAGTAAAACTTTATTAAGAAACCAGGTGGCAGGCCAGGTTTGGCCCATGGATCACAGTTTGCTGACCTTGCTCTAAACCACTCCTCACCCTCATGCTGGGAAATAACTAAACTTCCCAGGACCAACAAAGCTGTGGGGAGGGCTTCTCCCTTCGTATTGGTTCACCCTTCCCTTCCAGTGCCGGCTGGGAGCAGAGCCAGAGCTGCTGTCCTGTCTGCCTTCTCTACCAAGAAAGCAGTCTTAAGTTACAGTAGGAGGCTAGGAAAGACTCAATTCCACAACTCAGCGAATCTGTGGTGAGCACCCCTAGGTGCTAGGGGCATGATCAGGGTGGTACAGGATGATTGTCACCCTGCCTGCCCACAGGTGACGAAGGTCACTTTCCTGGACTGGAGGCCCCAAATTTGGTGACTCTCCTTGGCAGCTCTCACTCCCTTCACCTTCTGTCTGTTGTCAATCAAATGCATGCAGTCCCTGTTCTTTCTTCTTCTCTAGCGCTAAGCCTCCTCCCACAACCGGGAGCCTCTGAGCCTTTAACAGGCCAGAACTGCGTGGCAGGTGACCACTTCCACCAGGAGTGAGGGCCCCTCGCAGTGACATCATCAAAATATCTTCCCTATTGACCCTTAGGAGGGAGCTGGAATTCTCTCTCCTTCTTCAGTGCAGCTAATTATAGCTTTTTTACAGATGGCCCTGGCAAATGCAGTAACAATAGTGACTGTTTACTACAGATGGCCCTGGCAAATGCAGTAACAATAGTGACTGTTTACTAAATGCCTACTAAGTGTCAGCCACTGGAGAAGTGTAGTCCATTAACTTCTTGTACAATTTCTGTGAACACACAAGATGAAAAATTGAGGCTCAAGGCATTGAATGGTTTGCGCAAGGAAATGTGCAGGAATAGGATTTGAACCCAGGTCTGTTAAGTCCAAGTGCACCCCTTCCGAAGCCCTGCCTTTGCCCCACCCACTCAGCATGGCCTCCCTTATGAGGTTCCACAGCCACACCTGGCAAGAGCAGACAACGGCACTGTAGTTCAGGTGAATCCATCAAGTGAGACGGTGTGTTGGGAGGGGCTAGGGGTGGGAGGTGGATAAAAAAATCTCAGGGCGAGAGGCAGTAGTTAGGCGGGCCTGGAGGCTCAGCTACAGGGGCCCAGGAGCATCCTGGGGTCACTCGGGGCTGGGGGGGCTGCCTGGGGTCACTCGGGGTTGGGGGGGCTGAGGAGGAGGGTTGTGGTCAGTGGGGAGCCAGGTGGAGGAGGAACGAGGTGACATCCAGCTCCTTGGCCTCCCTCCTTTGCTGCCTCTCTGGCCTCTTGCTCAGAAACCTGGGCTCGAAAGGGACGCGCTCTGTGCCAGGACCCAACCCGGGCGCTTACCCTCCCCTGTGCCCTGAAAGAGCTTATTATTAACATGCTTAAAAGTCGGCTGAGAAATCAGGGTAAAGATAGGAAATTATTTTCAGATATAATGAGAGAGGTGTGTGGGAGCAGACCTGACAGAAAAAAGACTGCTTTGGGTTTCTTGTGAAAGTGGAGGGTTGGGCTGTAAACAGGCGTGTGGGGCTGGGGGTTTGGGGATTGCTTGAAGCAGGCAGAGTGACTATCTCAGGAGCCAGTTCAAAGGTGAATGTGGGCTGTGTGGCACCTTTAAGGCCTTCGGCGCACCCCTGTGGGACAGGTTTCCCCAGCCTCTCATGGTTGGGGACATGTGCTGCCTGTCTGCTCTGAGCCCCTTGAAGCTGGGAAATGTCCCACTCTTGCCTGCATGGTGGCACCAGGCCTAGAGGGAGAGGGTGCAGGGCTGGAGTTGACAGGAACAGCAGGACTGGGTGGGGTGGAGGTGGGCAGTGGGCTGGGCAGATGAGAACAGTGGCATGGACTTGGTTTGGTTCTCTGAAGTCTCTGTGCCCTTTGGCCTCACTAACAACTAGATGATGACCAGCAGTCCTGGCACTTGAGGCCTTACACATAAATACCCTCTCACTGGGCCTAGTTATTGCTTCCAATTTATAGTTGAGGAAACCGAACCATAGAAAAGCAAGTCTCCTAAAGTCACAGAGACAGTGAAGGGCAAAGCCATGCTGTGGGCTGGTGACCACATGGCCAGCTGGACTGCCATTCTCCAGAGTGTGACCTCTTAGGGGACAGGGGCTTGGACTAGCCTGGTGTCTAGCTCCTGCTGGGTGCTGAATGAATGTTCATCAACTATGGCAATGCCAGCAGGACCAGAAGCATTTCCCACAACTTTCATTGATCACAACGGAGAAAAGGCACTCACGTTTCAGATCTTCTGGCGGTTTCTGACAAGTCCGTGGGCTCTGAGGTCATCAGGGTAGTCAGCAGTTTCCTGCACGCCTCTGGTCTGCTGTTTACAGCCTCATTTGATCCCCTGGGCCTGCCCAAACTCATGCTGCCTGACTGCGAGGCTGTGACCCAAACTCGATTTTCCCTTTGTGGGTCTTGGCTTGGCCTGTAGGAATGGTTGGAGACGGATATTTCTGGCTGAACTTTTCAGACCAATATCAGAGATGGCTGAAATGTGGCAGGGTGGGAGGGCTCTGGGAGGGTCTCCAGGATCCCACCTTTTCTGTCCCAGGACAGTGGTGCCTACGGCAAAGGGGGTCTGTGCTAGAGCCCACTGCTCCTTGACTCTTCTTGGGTGGTAGTCATTAACTCCAGGGAACTAAAGGAGAAGGGTTAGGCTTTGGGGCAAACTGGGAATGAATGAGCTTCTGTTCTC
Organism: Smutsia gigantea; assembly: GCA_032199065.1. NCBI lineage: Eukaryota > Metazoa > Chordata > Mammalia > Pholidota > Manidae > Smutsia > Smutsia gigantea. The sequence continues at coordinate 104,482 of JAVSCE010022715.1, read as the reverse complement.
TAACCTGACCACATATGTTGGAGGCAAATAGACACCTTGCTCTCCTCCTGTAAACACACCTTATGCAGGTAGATGCTTGTCTGCTCACCGCTCTCGCATGGGAGAGATGCCCTTCTCATACCCTGGCATTGTTGGCTCTTTGCAGCTCAAAGGACACTGCAACCTTGAAGCAGCTCTCTGTGTTCCTTCCAGCAGGGAAGAAAGGAGCCATCAACCAGCCCTGATCCTTTACGAGAGCCTGGCAAGGCCCCTGGAAAGGCAGGTCCCCATTGAGCAACACCCAGACACAGCCTATCATTCATTTCCAGATGCCTCTGGGCCTCAATTGTTTTCTTCCTCTCTCCCCACCCCTCTCTCCCCATAGTTACATATTTTGCAAGATCCGTACAACAAAGGTACAAGGATCCATCTCTCCTAGGTCATTCACGTCTAGCAGTCCAGTGTTTCTTTTGCTCTCTTTAATGCTGATGGTTTTCAACAGCTATGTATGACAAAGCCACTAGCTTAAAGCAACAGGCTATTAACAGCACTCACGTGGCCACCCCTGTGGGCAAGTAAGCACCTACGTTTTCCCAGAGTAGGGTAGGATGGAGCCACACAACGGTCTCAGAACAGGCCTGGGAAGTTTTTTTTCTTAAAACAGAGGACAATATCCTTGTTTATGATGGAGGGAACATGGGGGAATTAAGGGTTCTTACTGAAATAGCCAATTCCTGGAGCAAGAATCAAAGGGAAAATATTGAGAGATCCCTGAGATACAGCAATCTGCAGAAGGCTTTCTTAATACATGTGTCTTTAAGATCTTAGAGGTTTCACTGTCATGAGCCAGCCAGACCCCTCTCACTATACCTGGTGGTGTGAGCCGTGGCTGTGGAGCTCTGGGCTTAGAGCAAACACCTGAAGTGCGATTGCGAGGGCCCCTCCCTCTGGATTAGGAAAAACTTCTTGCTGCAGATACTGCACATCTTCAGTGCTGATGGATGGCCAGCTGGAGGTGAGGTGCTGTCTCGTCGCACAGTTGTATGGACAAGGTTTTGTGTCCTCATGTTAGAAGTTGAGGATGGTACAGAGAGAATGGTACAGTCAGTATCTTCAGAGTTTTTGCAAAGATTCGCCTAAGTGTGGGGGGGGCCAGTTCCTTTCCCATCACCTACAGCTACCACTCATAAACCAGACCATTGGGATCTTCTCTTTCTATCTGAGGCCTCACCCAATGGCAGAAAAGGCTGTTTCCATCAAAACCTGTTTCCTTTTCCCCCAGAGCACCTAGCTAGACTACTTGTCCTAGTCTCCTGTTGGGTGTAGCTCCACAACTGGGCCTGACCTGGGAGATGTGGGTGGTGGGGTTGCACGCTGCTTCCAGGCCTGCCCAGAAAGGCTCCCACGCACGCCTCACGTGCTCCCAGAGGACAGAGCAGACACCCCGGGGAGGAGCCTGGGCGCCTGAGTGACGGCTGCCATCCAGCATCAGGCCACTAGGCTTAGAAGAATGAGAAGTAAGCTTGCACCGGGCTCAGCGGCTTGCAGTGGGGCCTGCTGGTTACTGCCGCCCGGCAGCGTGCTAGCTCACCCCTCACTGACACAGATCGACCACCCGCCCCACACTAGCCTTGCTTTATGCAGGTGCCCTTGTTTCTTGCTTTCTGGGGTTGCTCAGTGCCATATAGGTGGGTTGCAGCCCTTCACCGTAGCATTTGTGCATTTCCAGCTCCCCTCCTCTCCTTCCTTAGATGGTAGAGTGCTCTGACCTCGTCTGCCGTGCCCACCATTCTGACCCCACCCTCCTGTACTTCCTCTTCAGCTTGCCCTGTGAATACGTTTTCTCTCCTGTAGTTTGGCTCTTCGTCTTTACTGGCTCCTTCCATCTTGTCTGTGAATATATTCAAATAGTCCTTTTCTTAAAAAAAAGTTCCCTCAGTCTTATTACTCATTTACTAGTTCTCAGCAGTGTCGGCTGTGGGAAAGGGCCTGTCCACCTGGGCCCGCGCCCACCCCTCCCTCAGCTGGGCCACTCCGGCTTCTGCCCCCACTGCCTCAGCGACTGGCTCAGGGGCCCCTGGTTGCTACATCTGTTAGTTGTCCTCACAGTCCCCATGCCTTATCCTTTCTTCAGCACCTGACACCTTCGGCCAGGCCCTCCCTCTTCAGCTGGTTGGCCTTTGTTACTCTGCTTTCCCAGCTCCCTGTTCGCAACTCCCAGGTCTCCACGCAGGCCCAGAAGGGCAGTTGTTCTCCGGCCCTGGCCCAGCCTCTCCTCCTCTATGGTCTCTCCTTTCATCACCTGCATTACTGACTCCCTTAGGCTCAGCTCTCTGCTCCATGTGTGATGACTCCCTGACCGCAGCCCTTCCTCAGGACACCGTGACACCCTCCACTCCAGCTGTGGGCCATTCCCAGCCCTCTCACTGAATATGCGCACCTGCACGGTACACCTCTGCCTGGCTGCCCTGTGCACCCTGCCTCTGCCCCATCCTCCAGCTCTGACTGTCATACCACTGTCCCCCTCGCCTGCTGTTCTGGAGGTGCCAGGAATGACAGGTCTCTGTCAGCCAGCTACCCAGCTGGATAGCTCTGAGCACACCCTCCTCATGTGTATTATGGCTCCAGTCTTTTCTGTCTTTGCTTAGCTAAGACTTCTCTAGAGGAGCCTCCATGCTCCTCACCTCCCATCTTCCTCTCCTGCCACCCCAGCAGCTGGAGACGCCTGGCGAGGCGGGGAGCCGTGTGCACGTGGCGCTCCTGGGCACAGCGCCCAGAGCGGGAGGAGCGTGGGCCGTGGGCTTGGCTAGACTGGATTCCAGTCCTGGCTCTGCCACCTAGGAGCTGTTGACTTTGCCAGTTACTTCATCTTTCTGAGGCTCAGTTTTTGCCTGTGAAGTGGTGATAACACCTGCTTCAACAGGGCTGTCATGAAGATTGAATAGGGAAGTACATGAGGCTGCTGGGGCACGCAGCAGATGCCCACTTTCCCCTCCCTTCTCCAGAGTGCTTGGGGACTCCTGTGGGGAGGACTCCTGTGGGGAGGACTCCTGTGGGGAGGACTCCTGTGTGGGCGCCATGGCGTAGGAACCAGGGCCTGCAGCCACCAGGGATGTAGGAAGTGATGCCAGCTTCACCAGCCTTTCCAGTCTGTTCCGGCTTTTACTCCAGGGCCTTGCTGATGTCATGAAGGGCCTCAAGACACTAAAACATTTCTCACCTCTAATTTTAGGCTCTTTTATTTCTAGAACATTTACAAATGGTGAACTCTTCCTCCAAACCTTAAGTCTTATTCCCTGGGAGAAACTTAGGCCCCCAGAGACTCATTTGAGCAGCTGAGACAGAGGCCAGCGGGGGCCTTGCTGAGCAAGCTGGCCTCTCCGAGAATGCTGTTGGTGCCAGGGACCCTGCTGGGGGCCACGTCACAGTGACGGAGCTGGAAGGGTGGCCGCCCAGGGCTGGGTCCTGGCCCGGGACACGACAGGGGGACATCCCGCAGAGCTTCCAGAGCTTCTGCAAGTGAACCACTTCACGCCAGCCAGCCCCGGTCTGAAAGGGAAGCCCTTGCGCGGCTCCTCGAGCCACTCCAGCCTGATTGTCACTGTCGCCTGTGTGGACCGGACCAGGGGGTCAGTGGGCCTATGCGTTTCCAGTGCTTCATGAAGGAAGGCTTTACATTCTGGAGCCAGGCCCACTGAATAGATAAAGATAACAAATAAAAAGAATATTTGAAGTGTCCAAAGAAGAGGCAGTTTCTGCCAAAGGTCTTATAGCTGTCTGAGGGCCTTCCCTGCAGTGTCACGGAGCCCAGCCCCCAGCTGACCGGGGCTCCCCTCTGACCTGCCATCAGGGAGGGGTCTAATGAACACGAAGGGTCACTCTGTGCACTGCCATTCCGCTGCTGGGTCACCCAGACCACTGACCCCAGGGAGCCCCAGCTTGTCTGTGGATCAGCGCAGCTCACGTTGATGGAGTGTGTGGCATGCTCCACCATATGGGTTCACAGCAGCTGTGTGCAGGAGGAAGGGCCCCTGGTGAGCAGCTGAGCAAACTGAGGCCCGGGAGGGGCCCCCAGGCGGGCCCACTGACTCTCTCAGGCCCCTTGTGCCCAGTGCCTCGGCTCCCCTGATCCCCCCATCTTTCCAACAGTGGCTGAGGCTTGGTGATTGATTGATATTGATCCCTGTGTTACCGGGCTGAGAGGACACAGCCCTGTCTGCCAGAAACATCCCTTGTTCCTCTCCGCTTTGGATTTCTATGAAAAACTTTTATATTAAAAGTCCCCAAACCCCAAAACCCATGGCAAGTCGACTGGCCTTTGATCAGGCAAAATGTTTGCCCTCTGTCGGCTTCTTATCCTTTCCTCACACAGAACAAATTGCTTTTACCCCTAAACCCAACTTCTTTTAGACTGTGGCTTGTGAAGATCTGCTACTCACAGACTCATCCCAAACTCAGAACCTGTCTGTCACAAGTAACAGACACGAGAACATCTTGATGGCCAAGGATGAGTACCAGGAGATGAGGACTTGCCGACATGAAAGCAGAGGCTTTAGAAGCCACTTGTTTTCAAGGGAACAGTCTCTGTATAGGCAGTAGAAGAGACAAATTCACTTGGTATGACCCAGTGCCCAAGCTTGTAGACACATAGTTTAACAGGGGGCTTAAAAAAAAAGCACTTTCTGTTCTGGTGTCACCTATAGCTAAGTTCCTGCCACTCCATTGTCAACCTTCGTGTCTGTTAAGGCGAAGAGCCTCAGCTGCAGGGACAGGCTGGTGCTTGTGGGGGTGAAGGCTTTACCTTGTTGCCCTCAGCTGTGGCCTCTGGAACATTCTGCAGCAGCACAGAGCAGAAATTATGCCTTAATACTTTTTTTTTTTACATGAACTCTTCTGAAAAACATTTTACAAACAGGTATATTAGAGTAGTGGGTGTGGTTAATGTTACTTCAGGGACAAGTCTAAACAGACCTCTGTCGTGGTTTTGGGTCTTGCTTTTCCTTTTTATGTGAGGACAAAATGAAGTAAGGGACTCATGTGAAATGACCTGGAAATGAGTTTGGTCAAGTTGTGGCAGTTATGGGAACTCCTGACGGCTGCTTTGGGTTCCTTAGGGTGCGACCACAGGGCTACCTGAGTGGTGTGAGGGGGCTGGGGACCTGTGTGTGAGCAGGAGTTCTGGTAGCTGGGTACTCGGCTGCCTGCACAGTTTTGCCTGGGGAAAGGGCAAGAAGGCAGGTGGGAGTGAGCAGGAGGGGAGGCCAGCTAAGGGGGCAGTGGATTCATTCAGCAAACAAGACCTGTGGAGCACCTGCATGCCCGGCCCTGGGGAGGGCACTGACGGGGTGGGAATGTGAGGGGCGGCAGGCAGGACGGGGCAGAGACCGGCTCTGTAGACAGCTGTCTGGGCCCCTTGGCTTCTGCATCAGTTGGAGTGGCCTTGGCAGGGTGCTTGCCTGCTCTGAGGCTACTTTCCCTGCTCAAAAATGGAGACGCAGCACCTTCCTCCTAAGGCAGCTATAAGGACTCAGAGTTACCAGGAGGGAAGCAGTAGGTGTGGTCCCTGGCATGGAGTATTGAATGTTAGCTCTACTGTTATGACGGTAGCCTGCCTCTCGCCTATGAGAAGCCCCTAGACTGGGGGAAGGCAGTGATGCAGACAGGTATGGAGGAGCAGGTGGAAAGGGGAAAGGCGGCCTTTGCTGAGCACTTGATATTGAGCCTGGCCTTGACAAATAAGTAGAAATTTACCAAAAGCAGAAGGCCATGGCAGGTAGAGGGACCAATAAAAGCATTAGGGTGTGGGAGGGACTGGTGTGTTTGGTGGACAGCAACACTTGCAGTGTGGCCAAATGCCGGGTGGTACTGGTCAGGCCAGGAGGGGGCAAGGCTGCCCTGCAGGCAACTGGCCAAATGAGGCTTGGACTGTGTCCTAAAAGTAGTGGGGACTGGGGACACTTTAAGACATACAGAATAGATGGACTGTAAAATCTGTTAACAGGAATGGTTTGAAAATACCCTTCTCGAAGATAAGACCTCCTGGGTCTTTGTTCTGTTTCTGTGGTGGTTGTTATAGAAAATTTCAAACACGTAGAAGAGTGTGCTCGTGTCCATCACCCAGCTTCAACCACTGCCAACTTGGGTTTGAGTTTTCAGGAGAAGTGTGGTCAGACGTGTGTTTTCAGGAGCTCCCAGAGGCCCCCCACACAAGGAGCTGGGATGACGGTGAAGAGAGATGGCCATTCAGCCTTGTTAGGGTGAGTGATGGAGAGGCAGAGGGGTGAGCGGAGAACAGAGATGGGAGAGATTCTGAAGTAGAACCAGTGGGATTTATGGCCACTGAATATGGGGGTGGGGGGTGCTTCCAAGGTGATCCCATCACCCGTGGGCTATGACAGGGGAAGGAAAGGGTTTGAGACTGGCAGAAGTCCCACCAATATCCTTGAAGCCCTGTGTGACCTTATTTCGGGACCTCGGTCACCATGCTCCAGCCCCTTTGATGGCTCCCTTTCTGTGACTGCACCAAGCTCTTGTTGCCCCAGGACATTTGTACATACTGTTCCCTCTCCCTGGGTTGCTTCTGTCCTCACATGTCACACCCTCTCATCCTTTCAGTCTCAGCTCAAATGGCATGTCCATGGGGAGAGTCATTTATTCTTTTTTTTAATTTATTTTGGTATCATTAATCTACAATTACATATGCAATATTATGGTTATTAAACTACCCACTTCATCAGGTCCCCCCCACCAACCCCATTACAGTCACTGTCCATCAGCGTAGTGAGATGCTATAGAATCACTACTTGTCTTCTCTGAGTTGTACAGCCCTCCCCGTGCCCCCCCAACATTACGTCTGCTAATCGTAATGCCCCTTTTTCCCTCTTATCCCTCCCTTCCCGCCCATCTTCCCCAGTCCCTTTCCCTTTGGTAACTATTAGTCCTGTTCTTGGGTTCCGTGAGTCTGCTGCTGTTTTGTTCCTTCAGTTTTTTTCTTTGTTCTTATACTCCACATATGAGTGAAATCATTTGATACTTGTCTTTTTCGACTTGGCTTATTTCACTGAGCATAATACCCTCTAGCTCCATCCATGTTGTTGCAAATGGTAGGATTTGTTTTCTTCTTATGGCTGAATAATATTCCATTGTGTATATGTACCACCTCTTCTTTATCCATTCATCTACTGATGGACACTTAGGTTGCTTCCATTTCTTGGCTATTGTAAATAGTGCTGCGATAAACACAGGGGTGCATCTGTCTTTTTCAAACTGGGCTGCTGCATTCTTAGGGTAAATTCCTAGGAGTGGAATTCCTGGGTCAAATGGTATTTCTATTTTGAGTTTTTTGAGGAACCTCCATACTGCTTTCCACAATGGTTGAACTAATTTGCATTCCCACCAGCAGTGTAAGAGGGTTCCCTTTTCTCCACATCCTCGCCAGCATTTGTTGTTGTTTGTGTTTTGGATGTTGGCCATCCTCACTGGTGTGAGATGATATCTCACTGTGGTTTTAATTTGCATTTCTCTGATGATTAGCGATGTGGAGATCCATTCTGTTACTCTGTGTCTTTTGATTGGTGCATTCAGTCCATTTACATTTAGGGTGATTATTGATAGATATGTACTTATTGCCGTTGCTGGATTTAGATTCATGGTTACCAAAGGTTCAAGGGTTGCTTCTTTACTATCTAACAGTCTAACTTAACTTTCTTGTTAAGTTATTGTAAACACAGTCTGATGATTCTTTATTTCTCTCCCTTCTTATTCTTCCTCCTCCATTCTTTATATACTAGGTGTTTTATTCTTTGCCTTTAGTTAGTGTTTGGATGGTCTGCTTTCTTTGCTATGATTTTATTTTCTCTGGTGACATCTTTTCAGCCTTAGGAGTGCTTCCATCTAGAGCAGTCCCTTTAAGATGTTCTTTAGAGGTGGTTTATGGGAGGCAAATTCCCTCAGCTTTCGCTTGTCTGGGAATTGTTTAATCCCTCCGTCATATTTAAATGATAATCGTGCTGGATACAATATTCTTGGTTCGAGGCCCTTCTGTTTCATTACGTTGAATATATCATGCCATTCTTTTCTGGCCTGTAAGGTTTCTGTTTAGAAGTCTTATGATAGTCTGATGGGTTTTCCTTTGTAGGTGATCTTTTTTCTCTCTCTAGCTGCCTTTAATACTCTGTCCTTATCTTTGATCTTTGCCACTTTAATTATTATGTGTCTTGATGTTGTCTTCCTTGGGTCCCTTGTGTTGGGAGATCTGTGGGCTTCCGTGGACTGTGAGACTATTTCCCTCCCCAGCATGGGGAACTTTTCAGCAATGATTTCTTCAAAGACACTTTCTATCCCTTTTTCTGTGTCTTCTTCCTCTGGTACTCCTATAATGCGAATATTGTTCCGTTTGGATTGGTCACACAGTTCTCTTAATATTCTTTCATTCCTAGAAATCCTTTTATCTCTCTCTGCCTCAGCTTCTCTGTATTCCTGTTCTCTGATTTCTATTCCATTAACAGTCTCTTGCATCTCGTCCAGTCTGCTGCTAAGGCCGTCGATCGCTTGTCTCATTTCTGCATTGTCTTTCCTCAGTTCCCTCACTTCCTCCCTTAGCTCTTGCATATTTCTCTGTAGATCCATCAGTATGGTTAGACTTTTATTCTGAATTCTTTTTCAGGAAGATTGTGCATGTCCATCCCATCAGGCCCCCTCTCTGGTGTTGTCTGGGTGTGGGTGAGCTTTTTCTGTACCATATTCCTCTGTATTTTCATGACGATAGAAGTGGTCACTGGTAGGTGCAACTTGTGTCAGCTGGGCTCTTTAAGGCTTCTGAAAAGAAAGAAAAAAAAGGAAGAAAGGAAAAAAAAACAAAAGGAAAAAAGTGGTAAAAACAAAGAAGAAAGAAAAAGAGGAAAAAAAAAACGCCCACCAGGAGTAGATTCTGTGAGGTTGCTGTAGGTGGCGCTAATGCTCCACTGTTCCGTTCCACCGGACCCTTTGTGGCGCCGGCTGGGGGTGGGGGGGAAGGAAAGGGAGGCTGCTCTTCCCTTTCGGAGGCCTCGGTGCGGCTCCTTTGCTTGGCCCCTGGCCTAGGGGTCCGAAATTCCTCAGGACTCCCAGCCTGCTGGGCTGAGTGCGCTGGGACGATTTTGTTCTGCTGTTGGGTCCTTGTCTGTTTAAGACTTTTAAGAAAGTGCGCGCTTTTCTTTTGTCCTGGGGAGCCGGCTGAGAGGACCTGGCTGCGCCATCCCTCTCAGATCCTGCCCCTTTCTCTGCAATCTCTGATACACTGCGCGATCCCCCAGTGCAGATCATCAGGACTGGTTATTTGGGGGGCCCGTGCCTCCCCTCCTTTCCTCGCCGGTGCGCTGGGGTGGGGGAGTGCTCGGGTCCTGCCAGGTCGTGGCCCCGTATCCTACCCCTTCGTGAAGCGCTGAGTCCCCGCCGGTGCAGCTCTAGCCTGGCTGTGTACTGTATCTTCTGGTCTCTCTTTTAGGAATAGTTGTATTTATTGTATTTTCATAAATATATATGGTTTGGGAGGAGATTTCTGCCGCCCTGCTCACGCCATCATCTTCCCAGAAGCTCCAAGTCATTTATTCTTACTTTGTTTCTTTTATTGGTTTTCTTATTGATTTTTACTTAACACAACATGAGATCCTTTTGCTTGTCACATTACTGCCATGTTTATTTTCCATTTGCCTCAACAGAATGGAAGTGCCACGCAGGCCCACAGGAAAGACTCTCTAGATTAATACACTGGGGATGAGCAAACGACGCTAGATGGACATGCTGGCAGAGGGCAGGGCGGGGCCGCAGTGAGCAGGGAGCTGTGGAAGGCTTCTGAGGAGGAGGGCATAATGGAAGGCGTGCAGAGGGGTCAGGGACTGGGACTAAGCCAGTCACAGGAAGCAGGTCAGGTTAGTCTATTGTTCCACCCCTCACCCCACCAGGCACTGTGGTAAGAATATATGAAAGAATCCACTCATTCAGCAATTAATTGTGGATACAGGGACCTTTCTGAGAGGCTAACTTAAGAGGCTTCGATTTAAATACATGGTTTTTAACTAAAGCCAAGTCCATTAATATGCTTTTTTGTGTGTCTGTCATTCAGCATGTGTATATGAGGTGTGTGTTGTGAGTGTGCTGAGAAATTTGTGGGAGCTAACCTGAGAGGTGTAGGGATTCTGAGGGGGTCTGTCTGGGGTCCTCGGTGCTGAGGTGCCTGGAAAACCCTGTGTGCAAATGCCAACAGCACCAGGAGGAGCCCCACTTTCACTATGGGCCCTTTGATGGGTAGGTCAGTGGTGTGCGCACCCAGTGAAGGCGGCTCTGTGCTCGGCACACGGCATACCCTGTCTGATCTGCATGTGACAGCCATTTTAGAACTGCTTTGAGGAATTTCTCCTCTGTGCAGAAACCTTCCACAGCTCCCAGCTCACCAAGACATCTAGCCTGGCTCCTCTCTGTAGCTTTGGAAGCTGCCCTCTACCTCTCAGGCCTCAGCGCCCCACTGGGGGCCCTGGGCACTTGGCCTGCGTGGCCTCTCTCTGCCTGTGGCCCTGCCGTATCCTTGCTTATGGTTCACTTGGCCTAGAATGTCTTCAGTCTCCAACACTTCAAATCCAAGCCTTCCTCAAGGCCTGGCTCGCACCCCTCACCTTCCACAAAGTCGGCCCCAGTTGCCCTCCACTCGTGAGGGTCCACCTCCTTGGAGTCCAGCCTGCTTCCAGCTGCTCACCATGTGCCACCTCCCCTCATCTGCTCTGGTTGCTCTTGTATTCATCTTGTGTTCCTACCACTAAGCTCTTTGAACAAAAGTATTGTTTTTTTCCATACTGTCTGGGTTCTTCACTCAAATATATGCCCTCAAAAATGCATGTGGATTGAATAGTTAGCTGATAGGGTTAGAGGCTGATGGTAAAGTGCAACTGGATCAGGTCTACAAAAAAAACCAATCTGAGTGCAGAACAAAAAATGTTACCTAGAAAGGTGTGGGAACCATAGCAGGTGGCACAAATCCACTGGGTTTGGGGCAACTTGGATGTCATCTTGACCATCTCTTAATGTTTGGTGTGTTTCAATGTAAAACGGACAGTCTCCCCAGCCCTTTGTTTGTTAGAGGATGCTGTGGGGAAAGATGAGGCCCTAAAGCTAAAGACATGGACAGCTGTGGGCTGGAAGCTGCGATCCTGCTCAGGGCTTTCGTGATCTGGGAGAAGAGACCTCCCAGCAGGTCTTTCCGCCACCTCTGCATAAATATATTCTGTGTATGTGTGTCTACAGCAGTGGTGTGGACCCACGCCCACCCTGTGTTACGGCTGCCTTCAGCCACTCCATCCACCACGTCTCGCTCTGTCAGCCAGGCTTGTTGCTATTTGCAACTCTCGCCAGTTGGTCAGCTCCCAGTGGATCGCCCGGACTGGGCCACCCTGTTACTGCTGGCTTCGAGCCGGTGGGATCTCTCTGCTACTGTCACTCCCCAGATGCTAATGTCTGTCTGAAATCCCAAGGCAGGAAGGGACCCAAGTAGGTCATCTAGCTCTGCCTCCTGCCCTGAGGCAAGACCCACCTAAACTGATCCAGACAGCTGAAGATCAGGCCTGTTGGTAAAAGACAGAGAAGTCTCCCCCAGGTAACATGTTCCAGCGTTAACAAGCCCTTCCATCAGAAAGCTCAAAGCACCTCATGATTTCTTGCTTCAAGCCCTGGTTCTGTGCATCCCCAGAGGGATTTTGGATGCCCATCTCCTGAACGTCTGCTGGTGTGTAGAATCCCATGCCTCCCATTCTGGCTGCGAGGACGGAGAGAGCCGGCAGCCCAGCGTGCAGATGGGGTTTTGGCGGTTTCGTCGCCTATCGGTGAGCTCCTTGCCGCGGTAGTCGGCCCCAGCTCTGGAGCGCCGGTCCTTGCTGGTGGGTCTGGTCCAGAATTCTGAGGAAATGTCAGCAGGAAAGGAAGGAAGGCTGACCAGGAGGACCAAATCCGTTGGAGCTCGCACTTATTCATTACTTGGTCTAAATTCCTGCCGAACCCACACTACATACCCTACAGTGTGTCTTGAGGAGCTGGAACCAGAAGCCCCAGTTTCCTCTGGCTGGCTGAGAGCAGCGCCAGCCGAGGTGGCAGGACACTGGCAGGGCCTGCAAGGCATGTGCAGTTGGCAGATGTGTTTTGCCTGTTGCAGAGCCCCACTTTCATGTCGTTTGCTCTCAGGGATGACTCAGTGGGCTGTTAGGACAGCTGCTCCTTACGGCCCAGTTCTTTCCGACCACAGGCTGCTCATACTTTGGCATCCAGGGGCTTCTCACACCGACCACAGCTGGACGTGCAGCAGGCACTCAGCAAAACTTTGTGGAAGGTTCTTAGAGTCGGTCATATCCCATCCCTGCCACTGCCCCCTGAGTAAGCCCACTATGGGCTCCCTGCTGCTCCAGGCACTTTATCAAAGCCATCAACTCTGTCATGAGCTGAGTTGTGTCTGCCCCAAATTCAGATGTTGAGGCCCTTCCCGCCAGGATGTCCCAGTGGGCATGTATTTGCAGATAGGGTAGTTAAGGTAAAATGAGCTCAGATGGGTGAGCCCTAATCCACTGTGACTGGTGTCCCTATAAGAAGAGGAGATCAAGACACACACGCACATGGAGGGGAGACCAGATGGAGCCACAGGCAGGAGACAGCACCTGCAAACCAAGGAGAGAGGCCTCAGAGGAAACCAACTCTGGAGACACCTTGATCTCAGATGCCCAGCCTCCAGAATGGAAGGAAATACATTCTGCTGTTGACGTCACCCAGTTTGCAGTGCTTTGCTAAGGGGGTCAGAGCAAATGACTACACCTCTGTGGAGTGGCCTGTTACTCTCCTCCTGTAGATGGGGCCTGTAGCTACACCAGACTCCACGCAAAGAGCACTGGGCTAGTTCCTGAACCTCCCTGAGTCTCTGTTTCCTTATCTGCAAAACAGGAATAATGATAGATTTGTGAGATAAGATACAATGAATATTTTTCCCCATGCATGCATCAGCCTGATTTGACTAAGGAGCCCACAGGCCTGGGGCATAGGCTGGCTCTGAGTTCTACACATAATCGGAGTTCATGTTGATTGTAAAAAAAAGCTCCCAAACAAAAAAATGTTTGCATCCTAGATAGAATCTGGAATAGGAAGGGCTCCAGCTCTACTGGCTGGCAGGTTTCTGACTTGAGGGCTGGAGCAGACACCCTCTGCCTGGGTTTTCCCATGGGGTGGATGCATGCTGCCTGAGCAAGGAGACCATGAGTTGCAGAGCCACAGCTCTGTGATGGGGGGGGCTTCAGACACAGTGCCCTGCCCAAGGAAACTGAGACTCAGGGTGGGCACTGGGACCTGTGACTCTATGTCAAAGTCCTTCTATATCAACCTCTGATCTGGTGGGGAAGGAAGTCAGGCATGTCCTGCAGGCACTGTCTGAATGGCCTGGCCTTGTGAAGGGTGTTAGAGGAGTCAGAGCCCAGGGACCAAGCCCTCTAGGCCAGGGGCAGGGCCAGCCTGGGTTTGGGGGCTTAGGGGGCCTATCTGAGTCATGGGTGCATGGGTCAGCCACGTGAACAATCATTACTTGGCTCCTGTCCTGCTCGGCGTGGCTTGGCCTTGGGGACCATTCTGTTGGCTGGCTGTAGGCCCCCCAAGGGTGTTGAGCCTGCAGAACCCTTCCTGAGGCTGGGTGCCACTCCCATTTTTATTTGGAAGTTGTCTTCCAGAATGAAGTGGGCTTTCACCCATCTTGACCTTTCTCCCCTCTTGAACTATGGCCTCCTGGAGGGCCATTGGAATCCTGTGTCACCCCATGTGAAGGTGAGTCTGGGAGGGGCTCTCAGAGTAGGGCGGGCAGGGGATGATCATTCTGGAACCCTTCTTTGGGTTGGCCCAAAGACCTGCTCTGCACCCCTCAATTATATTTTAATATCTATCTGTACCCTTTCATACCACAATTGCTAAAACATCATTAAGTAACGCACGCACACGTATACACACACCCAGCCTAACAATGATAGAAAATGCCAAATTCTAGTTGACAAGAAGCCAACGGCCCATCCTTTCTCTAGCTAAATAGAGAGACCCATTATGCTGGAATATTATTTTCTTATGGTTTGGAACCATTACCTCAGTCTTGATGTAATAACATTGTTTAACTTCAGAGCTGTATTTATTTTGGTTTGGAGTTCAGAGAGTTTAGCCGTTCACCTGGGATTGAGCAAAACCTGGACAAAGCCACTAAAGTCTGAAATGTAGCATTTACCCACCCCCTTCTCCCCTCCTCAGACACACTTCAGACATATTTTCATCTCATGGCAAAGGTGGTGACCTCACTGCTGATGGATTTCTGAGGCAATTTCACTTTTTCCCTAAGGTGATTGGCTAATGCAGTATTGACCAGCTGGGTGCCGAGGGGACAAAAAAGCCCCAAACCAGTAGGGATTTGGGAAATTTCACTGGAAGCTTCTCTGAAGAAAAACTGGGATCTGTTCATTGCTCCCCTAAAAGCTCGGCTCTTCTCCTGAAATAAGCTGGTGGGGGTGAAGTGCCTCCGCGGCTGCCAGGCACATGGATATTCCCATGTGGCTTTTGTTAGTGTCCGAGTCCGGGGAGCAGGTCTGCAGGGACAAGCTCTTTGCATCCCAGGGGATGTACTGGAAGCTTCTTCTGAGCCTGATCCTTGGAGGACACACCCAAGTGGAAAGGGCTCTGACATAGGGTGGCAAGAGCCCCCTGCTGGGACGCAAGCAGACAGGACCACTGAGAGTGGGTGATGGGGCTCATGGTACTGGTCTCTATTCTTGCACGTGCTCATGAATTTCTATAAGCTAGTTCAAATAGAACGAAATCCTGGTTTGGTGATCTTTCAATAGCCCCATTCCTCCTCTAATTCTTAGGGAGAGGGAAACAGGACAGAAACCTGAAGGAAACGGAAGGGGCAGGATAGAGTGGGGAGGAGCTGACTTCCGAAGAACACATACCACCTGCAGGCCTGGAAGGTAAGTCTATTTGTAAAAGTGTGCAGTGTTAGAGGACTGTCAGGGAAGCATGGGTGAAGGTGAATTGGCTCCCTGCTGATCCTTGTACAGAGCTAGACATGTTAGTAGGGATTTTTACTCAAAAGAATGCCTTTGGATCTCTGGGGCATGGGGCAGAGAGGACTGAACAGTTGGCCTAGCGTGACCTCCTGACGGGCTTGCTGGGAGCAGGCAGGCCTTCTACCACCTTCTGGACTCTCAGGGGAACCAGCAGCTTTGGCCACTGAAGCCACAGGGTGCCTCTGTCCTCCTGCAGAAGGGAGGTCAGTGTGGCTTCTGAAGAGTCCAGCACCTCTGCTTAGTGAGTGAGCAGTGAGCCTCCTTCAGGCCCGGTGGGTCTCAGGCCTGGCCCTACCTTAGAATCAGCTCTGCAGCCTCCCGACGCCCAGGCAGCATCCCATCCTCCTCCATCAGGGTCTCTGGGACTAGGACTCTGCTGGGCAGCCAGGCTGAGAACCACTGGCCTGTCTCCCTGGTGGATCTGGGCTCGGCTCTCAGCTTCAGGGTGGCTGTGCTGTCCCCGGCAGGGAGGGAAATGCGAGGAGCACCTGCCCACAGTGGCGTTCGGGTGCGGTCAGTTACACTAGACGAACTCCAAATGACTGTAGATCGGGGAACCACAACCTGGGTATACTACTTCTCGGTCATGTCTGTCCAAGACACAAGATTCCCACTGGCACCGAGCAATGCTCCAGCCCACAAGGGGTGACCACCCACTGCGCTGAGGATGTCACCACGGGGGGTGGGGAGACAGGACAAGTTCTAGAGGCCTGTGGTTTACACCCTCTTTGGACCCTAAACTCAGTGTAACAAATCTGCTCAATGTCACAACGTAGAACACACACGCATACCACTATAAAACATAGATGTCACAGAAACAAGGGTCAGGAAATAGTATTCACCTTATGCTGTATGATTTCCTGTTATTTTCTTTTCCGTTACTTTTTATTGCATTAAATGAAGATCTTAACTCACTAAATTTTGACTCATGAAGTATCTGTGTTTGACAGCTTGCAGTTTGAAAAGTACTGCTCTAGGCAGTTGGCAAAACGAATTCTAGGACCGAATGACTACTTTCCTCCTCCACCTGCCTCACTTCAGGGGTTAAGATACGTTTTTCTCTATCCTTACCTATGTTGGAGCACTTCTATAAATAACTTAAGACAAAATAAGCCCCTGGCCCCACTCACCTTAGGATAGCCTGATTCCTCCTCTTACACCCAGAGAGAGGAGAACAGGACCGTACTGGAAGGAGACGGCAGACGGAGGTCCAGAGAAATCCAGTCGGGCATGGGTACTGACTTGCAAGCCCTGGTCATCCCTCAATTCAGGGGTACCTGATTCAGAGCCAGGAAGAGACAAGAGGGGTTCACGTTTTTACCCCTAGACAGGAAGGAGAAGAACTGAGAAGAAGAAGAGCCCAGTGGGGACTCAGTCTCGCTTTGCTGGCCCTGAAATGACTCCTGTGGCCACAGAGAGAGGACCGACATCTGAGAATTCCCACGAAACAGGTCTGGTCCTCTAGACCCAAGACTGCACCCTTATTGGTGTGGTGCCCACCCCCTCTGGGGATTTTGCAGAGCAGGGGTGGAATAATGCTTGGCACCTGAGCTTGAAGCGGGGATCTCTCCTGTGACCCCCTGGCCCCTCTAACTTGCTCCATTTCTGTGCTTTCCTCCGTAGTAACACCATTGGGAAGTTCCTGGGCTGGTCCACCTGCTCATCAACTAGCCTTTCCAAGGCCAGCCTTCCCACCACTCTACTGAAATGGCTCTTGCAGCTAAACAGGGTGAAAACCAACACATTGCCAGTCCCAGGGTGAATCCCTGCTCTCGCCATACTCAGCTCTCTCGGCTCTCAGCCCTCCCTGTTCACCACACGGTCCCGCTTTCTCTGCTTCCTTTCCAGCCTCCCATCTGGCTCTCCCCGTCTTGAGGTGGTGATGCCCCAGGGTCATCCTCGGCCCTCTTCTCTTCTCCACGGACACCCTCTTGCTGGGTGAACTCGTCTTGCTCTGGCTTTTCAATACTCTGTATGCTGGCAGCTCCCAAATTTGTCTGACCTCTGCCCTGAACCCCAAACTTACTCCAACTACTGATTCCACAGCCCCTGCTGGGGCCTAATGGGCCTCCCAAAATCAACACAATCAAGCAGAGCTTTTCATTTCTCCCTGCTCCTCTCCCATCTGCCCCATCCCTGTAAATAGCACCGCAGCTTGGTTGCTCAGCTCCCAAACCTGGGGTCCATCCTCTTAGTTCTCTCTGCGTTTCATATGCCACACCCAGCCCATCAGCAAGTCCTGTTGGCCCTGGTCCCCAGGCAGAGGACAGATCCAGCCACTTCTCACCACCTTCACTGCTGAAATGCTAGCCCAGCCACAACCATCTCTCACCCGGATCACTGCGACAGGGCCTCACTCATCTTCCTGCTCCCCCTACTCCCTGTTTATGGATCAGTCTCCACCTGCAGCCGGAGTGATCTTCTCACTGGGTGAATCAGATCATAGGAGCACTTGATAAAACCCTCTAAAATTTTGCCATTGCCCTTAGAACAAAACTGGGGCTCCTTGCCACACCCTTTGTGCCCACCCAATATTTATTCTTTATTCCTTACTTTCTGATTGAAACTTTGTGTAGTACCTAGCTAAGTGTGTATATTTTCCAGCTTCATTTTCATCTGGGGTGGCCAGTGACATAAAAACAGAGTTGTTGAATGAGGCTTTTGGGATTATCATTTCAACAGAGCTAGCTCAACTAAGAGGACGGAAGACTTTACTCTTCTACTTTCCTCCTTCCCACTGCTTGAGACAGAGATGTAAGATGTGATGGGTGGTGCCCCAGCAGCCATTTTGTGATTATGAGGTACTCTTGATGATGGAAATTTCATGATACCAAAGATAGAAGGAGCAGGAATTCTTGATGGCCACAGAGCCATCATACCAGGCTTGGAATTCCTAATTCTGAACTTTTCCTATGTGAGAAAATGTGTTAGCTGCTGAGGTCTAATCTAATCCCAAAGAAAAGAATTTGCAAAGTTCAGTGTGATCTGGCCTCTACTTCTCCTACTTGCTTCAACCTTTCTCCTCTTGCTTTAGCATGTTACAGTCACATTGGCTCTCTTTCTGTTCCTTGAACATTCGCAGCTTAGACCCACCTTGGAACGCTTCCCCAGATCTGTGTGACTGCCTCCTTCTTATCTTTTCCTCACTCCTCAGGGAGGCCTGTCCTGATTTGTGCATCCCCCTGACCAGTCTGCTTCCCATTAACCTCTTTTTGAAAAACTCATGGCACTTTTAACTCTTTGAAATTATTTACTTAAAAGAAACATTTATTATCTATTTGACCCTTAGATAGTAAATTCTATGAGGACAGAGATTCTTACTGTCTCGTTCATTGCTATATCTCCTGGGCCTGGCATGTGACAAGTACTTAGTAATTATTTGTTAAATGAATCCTTGAAATAAGATTTTTCATAATTTTTGAAAGAAATTGATCTCGGGTGTCATCATATATCACAGAATCTCTTTCCCCATATTTGAAAATAGCTCAGCAAACACCTGTGGCTCAGCCATGACTTTGGGCTTAGTAACAGCCACAGAGACATGAAGACAGCATAGCTCCTTGTCCTCCAGAAGCTCAGAGTCTAGTGGGCAAGGCAGGTGTTTAGCTCATGGACACAGTAAAGTATTGAAGTGCTGTGTTGGACTGTGCAGCTAACTGGGAGGCCACCGAGGAGAGCATAGTCGTCTGGTTTCAGTGGAGGCAGATTCCCTGGTGTTCACGGAGGCAGGAGCTGACTAAGAGAAGTTTTGTGGAGGCAGTGGTGCTTGAGGCAAGTTCAGAGAGAGTACTTTCCTGGAAGATCACGTTCCGGGGAAGGGCGCTGCCAGCTGGATAATAGCGTCAAATACAGATGTGAAGGGTGAGGCATGCAGCACCACCAACTGTCCTGGTCTTCCCAGGACTGTCCTAGTTTTACCATGGAAACCATCTCCATGGTTTTACCAAAGACATTCCTTTGTCCCAGGAAAGCCAGGACAATTGGCTATCCTCAGGCTATACGGCCTGTTAGGGTCACTAGGAGTAGCCTTCCGTGGCCAGAGGAGATGGACCCCTGGCTCTTGAGTAGTCAGTCCAGAGGCATGTTGCCCACACATCCCTCCTTTCCCAGGGCTGATGTTATGGGAAGTTCTGGGGGAGTCACCTGGCCTCTTCTCAGCTGCTCCTTTGGAAGCTCTGATGGGGAGGTGGTGCCTCCCTCTTGTCCAGTTTCATTCTACAGCCCACACTTTCTTGATGTTTTCAGGGAAAGTCCTTCCAGGGGAATTTGGGGCATGTTTTCTTCTTGTGGCTGTGGTGATGCACTCTATAGACCCATACCCCCCACACATGCCCTCATCCCCACCCCACCCCACACACCATCCAGCCCTTTGAATTCAGTTCTTGCTTTGATCTTCTCAGACCCACCACCGTCCCATGTGCTCCGACTCATGGGCTGGCTTTCAGTTTGAGTCCCCATTTCTGCCTCTCATTCTAAGATCCCCAGGAAATCCTTTCATCCAGGGACTAGGGCCTTTCCCTGCACTTGGGCCTAAGGGCTGCCTGCAGACTGCCCCAAACAATGTGCTTGCCTCTATGGCCAGGTGTCAGCCACCTCTGGGCCCCACTGAGGCTGCTCCACTGAAGAAACTCCTTCCCTGTGGGCCTTGCTGACCCGGCCCCCACTGGCCTGGGTCAGGAGGGAGGACTGAACCCTTTGGCACCCACCTGTCTTTCCCTTGGGCAGTTTGCCCCACAGAGACCACCCACCTCAAGGCCCAGGTTGCCAACTGCAGCGCCCTCCCCAGGCCTCCCTCTGGAACCCCTGTGCCGCACTTGGCACCCTGGGTCACCCCAGCTCCTGGAACCCCTCTGCTTGTGTGACACTCCCTGCCCTGGCTTTTCTGCCATCTCCCTGACTGCTCCTTCTCCGCTTTCTTTCTTCTTTTTCCTCTTGCTCCCTAAGTGGATGTTAACCCCATTTCAGCTGGAAGTCTCCTTGATCAGTTAACATTACGGGGAGCACATGTAACAGAATCCCCCAGATGATGGTGGCTTAAACTTAAGTTTCTCCTCTCTTGTGTAAAAGCAGAGCAGAGGAAGCGCTCAGGGCTGGTATGAGCTGGCATGGTCCTTTCTGGTCTGCCGTCCGGAACGTGTGAGGAGCCGTCTGGAAGGCCTGTGCCCGACACCTGCCCCTCCTCCGACCCACTCTGCCTTACCCTGTCCAGCACCACTTCAGTCCTCCGGGCCCACCCAAGCTAGCTCTCCTCTGAGTTCACCTCTTCCTTCCATCCTCTGCAAACCCCACGGTGCTGGGGGCCCTCCCATTCCCCTGCTCCTCACAGACGGCCTTCTGTGTGGCCAAGCATTACTGCAGAGGGGCCTGGCCCTCCTTGCTGACGGAGCTGACGGCGGGGCAGCGCTATGGGTGCAGTGCTGGGTTCCTATGAGGTCCTCTGAACAGATGCATCGCCCAATGAATAAAGAACACTTTTGGAACATAGATGGAGGCACCAGGAAGGGTTGGAGATGATGCTGAGGTTCTCTGAGCCCAGAATATACCCTTGGGGCTGGAGAAATGTAGTTATACCCAGTATGTGCAAGATAAGTAAGTGTGTCAGAGTGTGTATATATTTAGTTAACAAAGGGTTCTTGGTTAGCTGAGTGCAGGTAAGTAACAGTTTGGCCACATTATTTACAGATCTAGAAGAACTCAATTTACACCCTTGGCTCCTGTGGGCTGGGGGATTTTACAATAACGCATAATCTTAGCTTCTTGTGACTAGTGGCAGTGAATGTCAGCTGACAATGTGTCCTGATGAAAGTCAAGGCCTCGGTAGCTTCTTTTTACTTTTAATGAAGTTTTCTGCCTCGCTTTAATCAAGTGCTGTTATGTCTGCATAAGAAAGAAGTCGTGGGGGTATGCAAAGCATTATATACTAGGAGGGAAATGAAGGCTGAGGGACAGTCTAAGGTTTTGTAACTCTTCATCCTAAAGGCGCTTATTTCTTATCTACCTGTCCATCTTAATGTATTTCTCTTCCTTCTTTTTTTGGAAAGATGAAGAAGGGCAAATCCTCAAATCCTTGGCCTGAGACCAGCTTGCTGGAAAAACTCTGTGCAAACAGGCCCCACTGGTAGGGAGACCCAAGGACATAGCTGGCCTGGGATCAGCTCTCAGTTCTGTTGGTGGCGCTAACACGGACTGACTCTGGGAATCTTTTACCACCTCAGAGGGTGTGTGCACAATTGGTGTTTGTCCTCCAATAGGCCAGAGCTGAAACACTTTAGCCCCTTCACAGTAGAGTGTCCTTATTAGATATAACTACAGTTTTCCAACAACTATAGTTTTCCATCACGTAAGAATCTGATCATTCCCTTTTTGTTCTTTTTTTTTCCCCCCTCTATCATTTCAACCTGTAATCTATGTACGGGAAAGGCAAGGCGCAGGAAGAGCTGAATGCATGTGTGCCCAAGGGGGTGTGTGAGAAATCCTTCCTTTCCCTGAAGAGGACCTGACTCACCAGGACCTGGGGCCTGTGGGTGGGGACCGCAGAGGGAAGGCAGGGAGAGCAGTGAGCAAGTGAGGCTGCCGCGGGGGCTGGGCAGGAGGGAAAGGGCTGGAAATTGAGAAGACTTGAAATTAACACAGCTTTATGAGCCAGTCGATAGGCCTGGGCTGTGGGGGAGATGAAGCTGGCGATGGTTCTGTTTTTCTTTCTTCTACAACTGCAGTGGTTCCCCCTGCAGAATTCCCTTCAACGGCAAGACAGAGACCATTTTACTGACTCCAAAAATTCAATTAGAGTCTCATGTATGGAAGGGGGGATTTGTATGAAGTGCAAAGTTTGACGGCTCTCTTTCTCAGTGACTTTACTGTGGGAGCGCACAGGTGCACTGGGTGTGTATTGTCTATTGGAAATAGATAAATGAACCACATTTATCTATTATCATGCACATAAATGGATTGTCATGTTCATTTGTTTTATTTAAAAAACAAAATCTTGTCTGTACCTGCATACAACAGTAATTGCCCTGTGTTGTCCCCATCGCACATTAGAACCTGAGAAATGCTACCTTGGGTTGGCAGTATATTTCTGTTTGCTGGTGGCCCAGCGCACAGACGGGGCACTTCCCAGTTCTGCAAGGCACAGATGTAATGGTCTGAGGTTCAAGAATGGCTGAGGTCTGAGGCATGCTATTTAAGGGGAATTTGGTACTTGGAGCCAGGTGTTCCCAAAGTGGACCCAGTGAGGTTTAGGGACCAAAAGCAAGGAAACCTTCAAACTGCTCCACTTTTCCTTTGTTAGCTGCAAAATAACCGGCTTATGCAGTTCGCACCACACATACCTGGGAGATGTCTATAGGAGCACCTATGGCAGAAACGGGGTGGGGGAGGATTTCTGACTCTCCTCACTTGGCCCTCCCACCTCCACCAGCTGCCCAACCCTGGTGTCCTGATGGAAGCGTCCAGTTCTTCCCCTTTCTGCTTTTCTGTCCTCGCTCTCACATGGCGCCTCTGGCCCTCATCTCGTCCCTGGTGCACGGCATTTCTCAGCTGCTATAACGGCTGCCAATGTCCTCCAAAAACTCTTGCGAGGGGTCTCATTCCCTTCTGGCCGTACCTCCCCGTTCTGGGCTGGCAGGGCCCTCTTGCACACCCCTGGGCTGGCCTCAGCTAGACCATGCTGTCATCATGCAGGCTCCTTTCCTGGATGACCCCCCGCCTCACGTGTTCACCTGGAAAAATGCTTCCTCATGCTTCAAGGCTCAGCTCCAATCCTGCCTCCTGAGACCCTGACAGAGGTGTCAGTTCTCTCGGCTCCCTCTGCACAACCCTACCCCGGGTAGCCTCCTGAGTCATGCATGCTCCTGTGCTGGTGTCCTCAGCAGACTGGCAGGGGTGGGGGTGGGGCAGGTGATGACGGTCAGGGACTTTGACTTGGGCATCGCTCTATTCCCAGCAGACCAGTGTGGTTATTGAATGAATGGGGAGGGATTCTGTGCTAGAAATAGTTTGTGATTAGCAATTTGAAGTGGAAGCCTAATCAAATGCTGTATTTAGCACCTCTGTTTTTCTAGAAGACATACCAACTTGGACAGCCATCCCTGTGGGGCCTGCTGTTGAAATATTTCCTGAGTGTTCAGAACATATTGAATCCCAGTCCCGCACCGCCTGCAGGACCCCCCACCCCTGCTGTCCTGGCCAGTGAAGTGGAAGAGAGTCCTCCAGGGCCTCCCAGACGAGCTCCTTCCCAGCACCTGGGTCTTACTGAGAATGGGGCAAGTAACACAATAAACTGTGTGATTCTTGCCAACAAAGAGCGGCTTACAGGGGTTTGGGAGCTGGGGGAGTCCGCCCAGGAGGAACGGTGAGATGAGAAGCCCCACAAGATGGTTTTGTGTGAAAATCTAGTCTGGGAGTAAGCACAGGATCACGCAAAGGTGTGCCTGCCCTGTGTCAGCACGCTGATGCCTGTGAGGAGCAGGAAGGAGTGTGCATGTGTGGCCTGCCACATGGGCTGACCAGAACACGGAGACCTGCACTGGAACCCCACCCTCACTGACTAAGCCACGTATGGGCAGCTCAGCTCCTTCATCTGTTCCATGTGATGAACTGATTTAAGTTCATCAGTAACCCCCAAGCAGGTGCTGTGAATAGCGGAGACAGTCTCAGCTCCAAAGCTCACGAGTTTCAGGGATGGCCAAGGCCACAGCGGACTTCAGGATGTGGACAGCTGCTGGGATCCTTGAAAGGCGGGCACCCTCCAGCTGCCCTGGTGGGACATACAGGGATGTCTTATCAAAATAACCTTCCCACACGGTGCTCTCCTCAAGGACTTGCCTCCATGACCTCAAAGGCATGAAGTGGCCTTGGGGGCATTCTCAAGGGCTCCGTGCTTTACAAATGTTAGCTTGGCCCCTTGCCCCTAAGGTCCTCTGGGCTAGACCCTACTTTTCACCTGGCACCACCTGGTTCCTCTCCTATGCCTTGGGCGGCCAGGTAGGCAGGACATCCCAGGTGTGTCAGGCAGCTCCTTCCCGTGTGCTGTTCCAGAGATGTGTGATGTGTAATGGTGATGTTTGCCAACAGCAGCTTCTTGGTCAGTGATAGAAAAGTGAACACCAGGTCCCTGAGCGCAACTCCACTAAAAGCCTTTCTCTAGTCTGGGCCCCAAGTGCCACTGATGTGAAGGCCTTCTCTTCACCCCCACACCCTGTAGGGGCCATGTGGCCAAGAAATGACCTTGGCTTCTCGATTCTTTTAGCAAATGAGCCCGAAGACTCATTTTTAAAGTTTGTATTGTTGCTTTTGGACACTTTTATCATCCCCAAATTGACACTTAGTTACGGGTTGTGCAAAAAAATCTGTTGTGAAAGCAAGTGCTCAGAGTTGCCTAGAGGAAGCCTTCTTCTCCACCTCTGTGTATCCGAATCTCTGATGTCACCATGTTTTCTTCCTGCCTTCCTCATCTGGCCTGAGTTCCTTGATGACAGCAGGGAGCCAGCAATCTGTGTGGGGGCGGCCTGGTCCTGCAGCCCGTGTGGAGGGTGTTGGCTACAGCATTGATGTGCATTATTGTATTCTAAACTGACAGGTGCAGTCACATCCCTGGGTGAGACTGAGGGCTGAGGTTGCCAGTACAAGAGCAGAGCCCAGTGCTAAGTGAGGCTTTGAAGCAACAGGAACAGGTCTTGCCCCTCGGTTGGGGATGGGGTGCTCCCTGCAAAGCACAAGGTGATCTGGAAGAACTCAATTTACACCCTTGGCTCCTGTGGGCTGGGGGATCAGCAGATGCCAGGATAATCCCAGCTTCTCGAGCAGATGGTTTCTGACTACCGCTTGACCCAGTTCCCTCCTAGCAGATGACTGGTAGTGGGACTGACAGCTCCTCCACTCCAGGGAGCAAAATGTGGACCTTCTTCTCAACCTCTTCCTTCCTCCTCCAAGCAGCAAGGACACCGCACCTTTTGCCTCTGCCCAGAGCCAGGTCAATGGGCAGGCTGCGGCACCTCCCCAAAGGGGGGCCTCCCTGGTTATATTCTTCACTAGCTTCATGACTTCGCTTATCCATCCACTCAATCAACCAAGCATTGTTCAATAACACCCCTAATCACCTGCCAGAGATGGTATCAAGGCCTGTGAGGCCTGGTCCCTGTCCTCCAGGGCCTAAGGCTCCATTCAGGAGGCAAACAAGTGAGGCAATAACTTCCAAGCGCTGGGCAGAGGGGCCTAATCTGGCACATAACCACTTAGGGCACAAGAAGGGTGTGGTGGGCTCCACCAAGGAGCAGAGATCAGGCTGGGTCTGGAAGACAAGAATGAGCCTGCCAAAGTGGTCGCTGGCTGCGGTGATGGGAAGAGCTAGAGAACTCGAGTGTGTGTGCCTGGTGTAAGCAAAACCAGGGAGGGGGGTCCAGCCTGGCTCAGGGCCACCGAGCAGAAAGTGCCGGTCCAGGCTGCCCAAAAGGCAGAAGGTCCTCCTTTCTGCCCAGGGATGACAGGCTTTGAGACAGGGTGAGGGGTGGAAACTCCAGGGCAGGGGAGTCCTGTGTATTAGCATGCAGCAGTCAGCTGGGCTCTGGAGAAAGCCCTCAGGAGGGAGACAGGCTGCGTATCTCCACCCTCCTGGGTCCCTGCTTCTGACCTCTGGCTGGGAGGCCCAGATCAGCTCCATTTTTGCCCCATAGGCGCAGCCTGCGCACCTTCCGGTCGGTCGGTTCCTCGGATTGGGAGGGAGGGGGCGCTCGGCCTCCAGACTTGCGGTCTCAGCCAGGCTGCGGTCCGGACGAGCTCGGCCGCGGCGCTGCTGGCCCCAAAAGCTCAAGAAGCTCGCGATGAGGCACTGGGGGCCAAGTGAAGAACCCTGAGCTGGAGGCCACGCTCCTGCTTTTCTCTTCCTGGGTTCCCCAGTATCTCAGGAAAGCCAGAATGACCTCCCACCTAGTTTCCGCCTCGCAATTCCGTCTGTTGCGGGCACAGCCGCCGTGGGTGGGGGTCTGGGTCAGACACGTGGAGCGTCGGGCCGCGCTGCTGGCTCGGGGCGTTGTGCCCATGGTTACCGTCGTGCTACCCCACACCCAGGTGGGAGCGTGAGGAAGGACTGAAGAACGGATTGCATTTGGGTTTCTGTACAGGTCTGGGAGTTCGGTTTCGACTGACGGCGTCTCCTGTTTTGTTGGCTCAAGAATCACAGTTTATTGGGTTCTGTGAGGAGGTCGCCCAGTCGCCTCGTTGGAGGCTCCCAATCAACCCGTGTGACAAAGGTGTTACTGTCTCCCCCTTTACCTATGAGGTAGATACTATCCTCTGTCCAAGGTCACTCTACAAAGCTGGCAGTGGCTGAGCCTCGAACGGAACCCGGGCTTGTCTGAGGCCAGGGTTTGCCAGCTGAGGGGGTTTGGAGGATGGAGGCAGTGGTGCTGGAGAGCTCATTAGCAGGCAAGCTTGGAGCAGGCAGCGGCAGCGGCTGGGCCGGCCTCCTGCGCCGCGTAGCGCACCCCGTCAATCCGCGGGTCCCACGCCTCGTCCACTGCGCCAGCCACCCAAAGCACTCGGCTAGGGCACTGCAGCCCTGGGGCGACATCCACCGGCGGAGCCAGCCTGCGGCGCTCGAGGCCGTACCACCACCCCGTCTCGTCAGGCCCGCGAGGGAGCGTCCCGGGAAGGCCGAGGGCGCTGCGGCGGGGAGAGTTGCTTCTCCTGGTCTCGGAGGACGGCGGCAGCAGCGACAAGGGCAGGGCCTGCGTGGCGGCGGGGTGGGGGCTAGGGGAGGGATCCTGGGCCGGGGACTCCGTCGATTGCGCCCGCAGCCTTGCCGGGCCGAGGGTCCGGGACGCCCACTTGGTGGGAAAGTTTTGAGACAGCAAAAGTGGCCCGGTACTGCGGGGGCGGGGGTGGGGGAGGGAAGAGGGCTGGGCCGCCCCTCCTTCGCTTGAAGGCCGAAACGAAGAAAGCGGAGTGAAGTGTGGGTGGGCGGGGGGAGCGGGCAGCAGCGACCTGGGCAGGCTCCCCCTCGCCGGGAAGCCGGAGCGGGAAGGCACGGACAGTCTCCTCCGCGTGGCCAGGACGAGACTCGCTCACCACCACCCCCCTTTTCTTTTTTTCTGCCAACCGTCTATCTCAACGCGCGCGCACAGACGGATATTGTGCGGCTTTTTTTTTACTCCTTGGGAGGAAAAAAAAGAAGAGTAAAGTAGAGAGGGCAAAGAGAAGTCCTCGGCAGGCTCTGCAGTTGCAGCCGGACGCGGGGACGCGGCCGCCACCCGCCTGCTCTCTCCCGGCCCTGCGGCGTGTGCCAGTGAGAGAGCGAGCTAGGGCACCCGCACGCGGGGACGCTGCGAGACGTCCAGGTGCTCGGACTCACATCGCCACCGCCGGGGCAGGCGTTCAGAGACGGGGGTGAGAAGGGCCTTGTCTTGCTCGCCCGGCGGAGGAAGGCTGCGAAAAGAGGCGGAGCAGAGGCCCCGGAGAAGCGCGCAGCGGCCGGCCCGCCTGCTGGTGGATGCGGCGCCCCAGGAGCCTGGAGACAACTTTGCCGGGTGACGCGCCGGGAGGACTGCAGGGCCGGCGGCAGGGGGTTCCGCGCCGCTTCTGAGCGGGCCCGCGTGGCCAGCGCTCCGCGGCGCTCCCGGCACCGCGCTCACTAAGCTCCGCCGCCTGCCCGTCGCCCCCGCCGGCGGCCCTTCCGCGGCGCTCAGGTGCGAGCGCGGGGCCCCGCAGCAGCCCCGCACTAAGCCGAGCCTGACTTCGCTCCGGAGACTCCCGAGCCTTAGCTTCCATCTCGGTCAAGTTGCGTAGACCGGCCCTTTCGCCACCTTCCCTGCCCGGCGGCCAAGCCGCCGCTGCTGCGGCTTTCGCTTCACCCGAGCCGGGGGCTGCGGAACCCCGACGCGGAGAGGATGGGGAGAGGGCTGCAGATGCCGAGGCGTCCCGACACGCTCGAGCGGCAGTGACCCCTCTGCCCGCTCTTCGCCCCCTCCTCGTCCCGCGCGCCTACTCAGGCCCCCGCGGCCCTCGGCGCCCCTTCCCCGCCGCGCGGGAACCCCCGCGGCTCGGCCGGCCCCCTCCCCCAGCTAGCCGGCAGCGGCCCTCCCGGCGGGCGGGCGGAGGCCCAGGCAGGCGGGCGCGGGCGGGGCGGGCGGGCGGCGCGCCGGGAACCCAGAGCCCGGCCCTGCGCTCGGCTCGGCTCGCCTCGCGGCGGGCGCCCTCGTCGCCAGCGGCGCACCATGGACGGGCTGCCCGGTCCGGCGCTGGGGGCCGCCTGCCTCTTGCTACTGGCGGCCGGCTGGCTGGGACCGGAGGCCTGGGGCTCGCCCACGCCCCCTCCGTCGCCTGCCGCGCCGCCACCGCCCCCGCCACCCGGAGGCCTCGGCGGCTCGCAGGACACCTGCACGTCGTGCGGCGGTTTCCGGCGGCCGGAGGAGCTGGGCCGGGTGGACGGCGACTTCCTGGAGGCGGTAAAGCGGCACATCTTGAGCCGCCTGCAGATGCGGGGCCGGCCCAACATCACGCACGCCGTACCCAAGGCCGCCATGGTCACGGCCCTGCGCAAGCTGCATGCGGGCAAGGTGCGGGAGGACGGCCGCGTGGAGATTCCGCACCTCGACGGCCATGCCAGCCCGGGCGCCGACGGCCAGGAGCGCGTCTCCGAGATCATCAGCTTCGCCGAGACAGGTGGGTCGGTTTTGTGGGCGGCCAGCCGTGGGCCTCACTCCCTCACCACCCCATTCGCCTTGCCCGTTCTGGCCTCTGCAGCCAGAGCGCTCTGGGGCGAACTCGGACTCCCTGCCCGGCCGCTCGCCGCTGGCCCTGTGCGCTCTGTCCCGACTGCCATCCTCCTCCCCCAGGCAGAAGACCCCATCTTGCTCCCGCAGCCCCGCCGCGGAACGCCTTGCCCTCCACCCCTGCTCCCCCGGAATCGGGCCCCAGCGCCTCTGGGCGCGCATCATCCTCCTGGCAGATGCGTGCGGCCCTGGCTCCGCGGGCACTTGCTTGGTGATTGCTTAATGTTTTTGTTTCCCACGATCAGAGTGTAGGCTTAGCAGTATGGTTGGAGATGTGTATGCTTGTTGATATCCGTGGGACGGAGGAGTGTGTGTGTGTGTGTGTGTGTGTGTGTGTGTGTGCCTGCGTGAGAGGCCCCGGGGCTGCTTGCATCGCCGGGCGGCGTGGGCTTGCCAGAATTGCTGAAGCCTCACTGGGGAGAGCTAGGCAACCTCTCTTCCGATTGTGTGGGCACCGGAATCGGGCGGAAGAGAGGCTTCTCAACAGGTCCCATCATTTACGCAGAGAAAGACGCGGCTCAGGGGCAGCCCGGTGTCTCTCAGTTCGCTGGCAGCTGCAACAACCCCCTTAGTTGAGAGCCGCAGAGTTCGTAGTTAACAAAGGGTGGGAGTCCTTTCAGGAATTTTCCCCTGGCCCTGGTTTGCAAATTTCTACCACTTTCTAAATATAAAAATCGAGACGGAAAAATATCTTTTGGAACTTTAAAAGAAGAAGAAAAATGTGTCCGCGCTGAAATGCTGCAAGTGCTTTAGGCTCCGCTGTCCTTTTCAGGACTTGAATGAGCTAGGCTGGCTTTTGTGCCTGGAGCCCAGCTGCATTTGTACTGAGGGGACTGCGGAGAAGGTCGCAGAGGGGGAAGCCCTGGTGCTGGCAGGGTGCGGGTGAACAGGGAGCTTGGGGCATGGAAGCTGTTGTGTCTTCAGGCCGCAAATGCCCCCCACCCTCCCAGGCAGTAGGCAGTAGGTGCCCCTGGGGATGAAAAGAGATGAAAAGTTTTGCATGGCCGAGTGTGGAGAAAAGCAGAGACAATCGGGTTGGTTTGTGCTTAGAGAGAAATGCATTGCTGTTTTAGCTGTCTGACCGAGTCAAGGAGAGCTCTACATGCAATTAGAGAGCTTGGATTAAAAGGTGCTTTGGGGCCCAGAGTAGAAATGTGATTCTGGAAGGTTGAGGAGGCCTTTTGGTTCCGGTGGCACAAAATGACAGCGGGGGCTGTTATATTTCTGGTCCATTTCACAGAGCCAGCTCTTTGACTTATAAATAACAGATTCAGGTCACAGGCAGCTTGTCCAAGACCAGCTTTTAAGGCTGCACTTTACCCCATTTCAAAGTCAGATGTCAGTGTTATTAGAGGAGCCAGGCGAAGCCTGAGGAGGGGCTGCGGGGCAGTGGTAGGAGGTTTGATAGAACGAGCCCTGGCCACACAGTTTCATTATTTGTTCTTCCTGCAAGAAAAAATAAAAAAGTAGAGATTGTCAGAGAGGAGTCACTGAAATGTAGGATGAGAGAAGAGTCATCTCTCGTTGGCACAGCCTCTCTTGTTGAGCTGAATTACTGAGAAAACTACTAAGCCAGTTGCCCTTTTCCTTGGAGATTTTGAACTTGTCATTAATGAGCCAGGGTCTTCTGAAAGGAGTGGACCTCAGGTTTCAAGGCTAAATGTCCTGTCCTTTGGAACTACTCAGAAACGAGGGCTACACTTTGCAGCCTGCAAAGTACACGTTCTGTGTCAGAAATCTGAGCAGAGCTCACTTGTTTGCAGTGGAGGTTCCGCTGGGGTTGGATCAGATCATGTTTAGGTAAACACGAAAGAGGTGGTAGGTGGCCCAGCTTGCTTTTGCAATGCCTTAACCAAAGAAAAAAAAAAAAAACCCAAAACTCAAAGCAGTAACAAAAAAACCTCTACTAAAACAACCCACCCCAAAATCCTTGGTCCAATCCTGGTTTTGTTTTTCAGATTTCACAGATACCCATAACAACTTGTTAAGATCTTGGCCTCCTGACAAGTTCCTCTGTTGAGCTTTGAGGCCTGACAGCCTGTCTCCAGGGAGCCCTGGTCTGGGAGAGGTGAGGCAGGATTTTATAGGCCTGAACCCTCCAGCTCCAACCTGGTCCGGGTTTCTCAACGGGAAATGATTTTCTCTGCATCTCCCAGGTTACAGTCAGAGGCCCTGGTCCCTGGCCCTGGGAGGGTATTTCTGGTCAATAACGTCTTCCAGCTGCGTGGCAAGTTTGCATTCCAGCATCATGCAGCAGAGACCCTATTTCCCCCATTGCCTCGTGTTCTCCTTGAATTAACTTGGCCGGCTCTTCCACTTTTCCGCAGATGGCCTCGCCTCCTCCCGGGTCCGCCTGTACTTTTTCATCTCCAATGAAGGCAACCAGAACCTGTTTGTGGTACAGGCCAGCCTGTGGCTCTACCTGAAGCTGCTGCCCTATGTTCTGGAGAAGGGCAGTCGTCGGAAGGTGCGGGTCAAAGTGTACTTCCAGGAACAGGGCCATGGTGACCGGTGGAATGTGGTAGAAAAGAAGGTGGACCTCAAGCGCAGTGGCTGGCACACCTTCCCGCTCACTGAGGCCATCCAGGCCTTGTTTGAGCGGGGCGAGCGGCGACTCAACCTGGATGTGCAGTGTGACAGCTGCCAGGAGCTGGCCGTGGTGCCCGTGTTTGTGGACCCCAGTGAGGAGTCACACCGGCCCTTTGTAGTTGTGCAGGCCAGGCTGGGGGACAGCAGGCACCGCATTCGTAAACGAGGTCTAGAGTGTGATGGCCGGACCAACCTCTGTTGCAGGCAACAGTTCTTCATCGACTTCCGTCTCATTGGTTGGAACGACTGGATCATCGCGCCCATTGGCTACTACGGGAACTACTGCGAGGGCAGCTGCCCAGCCTACCTGGCGGGGGTCCCTGGCTCCGCTTCCTCTTTTCATACCGCTGTGGTGAACCAGTACCGCATGCGGGGCCTGAACCCTGGCACGGTGAACTCCTGCTGCATCCCCACCAAGTTGAGCACCATGTCCATGCTCTACTTTGATGACGAGTACAACATTGTCAAGCGGGATGTACCCAACATGATTGTGGAGGAGTGTGGCTGCGCCTGACAGCGGCAAGGCTGTGGCGGTGGGGTGCGAGGACAGTCCCTGGAGGGCTTCTTCCAGCCCCTACGGGAATGGGGTGTGAGGCTGGCTGAGTGCAGTCCTTCCATTGGGCTGCCCAGAAGGTGCCAGGGGGCAGCCTGAAATATTTTCCTGCTACTTCATGGAGCAATCAGTCAAAGCAAGAGTGAGAACCCTCACTTGACATGAAATACTTTAACGCGCACATGCAGACATGCACAGCGAGATGCATCCTGCCACCCACACAGCGGCCTCCAGGATACCAGCAAATGGATGCAGTGACAAATGGCAGCTTAGCTCCAAATGCCTGGTAGTTGGAGAGAATGGGGTGAGCAGTCACCATTCCCACCAGCTGGCCTGGCCACTCTGCATCACGCCGTCCAAGCACACATAAAAGCACAAAGACAGACAGACAGACACACACACACATACAGCGCGCACAAGAGAGACTGAGAGACCGCACTAAGGAGCCACGGAGAGGAAAAGCAGATGCAGGGGAGCATGCAGGCAGGCAGGAGGGCTAGGAGTCCCGCTTTGCTCATATGCAAGGCCTGCCATGCCTCAGCATCTCCTGTCTCAAACGGGCTGGCTTCCTCCCCACCCTGGGATCCTGCATGCTGCTTCCCACCCCTGTAGAGGGAAAGAGGCCCAGAAAGAACACAACCTGCTAGAGACTGTGGAACAGTGGCGATGCCCCTTTGACTATTGCTTGGGTTCCTCATGGGACTTCTGTGTGTTTGTTTTTGGGGTAGGGAGGGAGAGGAGAAGGGTCTTAATCTGATGCTTTAACTGATTATTTAGCATTTGACAGGTCATTCCATGTAAAACTGAAAAGGGACTTTTCCACCAGGTATGACCTTTCAGGTTAAAATCTGAATTGTTCTAAATGGGAAGAAGAAAGGTTGCAATCTGTGCCCTTCACTGTGGATATCTTCTAGGACTGGTTGGGGAGGGGTGGAAATGGCGCCTGGGCATGGGGATGAGCCCAGAGGAGGAAATAGTCAGGTGGAGGCATTCTAGAAATGCTGGGTGGAGGGTGGAGGGTGGGGGGAGTGTCCCCTCAGCAGGGGTGACAGAGGGGAGCAGTTTAGCTGGGCTTGGAGAGATGGGGAAGGCTCTTAGCTGCTTTGCATAAGTTGTCCGTGTGTGCCCCTGTCACTAGGGCCAGCCATGGCCGTTGCCCCGCCTGCCCTCCCGCACACCTGCCCCTCCTACCTGCCCCTCCTAGCACCTGCTGACCCGCCTGAATGCACATGATAGAGCACTTGCCCATCTGTGTGTGTCCAGAAGTGGCCCTTGGCAGAGCACTGAACTTGCTCACCCCTACATGTCCAAGTGCCATGTGAACTATGCAATTTAAAGGGTTGACCCACACTAGATGAAACTGGACTCGTACAACTCTTTTTATATTTTTTATACTTGAAATGAAATCCTTTGCTTCTTTTTTAAGCGAATGATTGCTTTTAATGTTTGCACTGATTTAGTTGCATGATTAGTCAGAAACTGCCATTTGAAAAAAGAAGTTATTTTTATAGCAGCAAAAAAAAAACCAGTTAAATGTATTATACATAATTTTGGAACCAAAGAGGCCAACAGATCAGTCTTAATTTTTATTAGATGGTGAGGCCATCTTATGTGAGGTGGACGTTCTGAACAATCCCTTGAGTGGCCTGCCAACGTTTCAGGGTACAAATGGATTTTGTTTATTCAGTTTGATGTGTCTTTTCTATCCTTATACACCCAGAAGGTAGAGTAAAAATGACTATGGTAGAATGCAGGTGTGTATCCTTAAATCCCCATCTTTATGTTTATTTAATAAAGCTCCCCTTAGGTTCTGTTTCATAATAATTTAAAACCAAACAATTTTTCCATAGACTTGCTGTTAAAGTATTTTACATTTGTGTACAGTTTAAGAAAATAAAAGATTGAGTGCCATAGCTTCTTGCCTTGTGCTGTATCTGGGGTGGTGGGGTCTGGGCTGGGGGTGGTGGCTGGGAGTAGGGCAAGTCCAGGGGTTCAGCTGCACTGCCAGTTGCCTCCATGGCTGGTTCCTGGCATTCCCTGAGTCTTTGCCATGAGCTCGGATGTCAGTCAGAGAGTCTAGGAAAAATGGCAGAAAATCAAAATGAAGGACAATTAGCAAATTCATGAATTACACATTTGTTTATCCTTCTAGTCCCAAGACTAATTACATTTCACCAAGGCCGCATCTATTACCATTTGAAAGTGTCCTTTAATGGTAAGAACCCCCATTCCTGGAA
Organism: Smutsia gigantea; assembly: GCA_032199065.1. NCBI lineage: Eukaryota > Metazoa > Chordata > Mammalia > Pholidota > Manidae > Smutsia > Smutsia gigantea. The sequence goes on along the minus strand of JAVSCE010022715.1, from coordinate 70,257 downwards.
GGGAATGTAAAACCTTGGAAGATAAGCGCACCTGACCTCACGCCCACCTCTGTTTACTAATGTACGTGACTATCACCTGGAGGAACCTAGTATCTTGGGATAGAAGGATAAACAGGAGAAGGCCATGTGTATGATAATTGTCCTCTCCCACAAGGACTCTAACTGGTGTCGGGCTTAGGAGGAGAGCCCAGCTGCATCTGCAGGTGTAACTTGAGATGCGATGCCCACTGAGTGCTGCTAGCGTGCAGCCCTTGTATCAGGCCTTTCTGGGAAATGGTTTTATCTTTACTTCCCAGAGTTTGGAATCTGAGGCTCAGAAAGGTTCAGAGCTTGCCTGAGATCACACAGCCAGGACTGGAACACTGGGCATTTTAGCCCAGGTGCCGTGGCTGCTCTGCCTGTTCCCCTGGAGGACTGCAGCCCTAAGGCCTTACCTTCATCAGAGGGCCTCTAGGGCTAGCAGGGCTGCTCCTTGGTTTGAGGGTCACACGTGGTCTTCCCAGAAAGTCTCAGGTCATTTGAGTAGGTGGGACCTAGGGATTATCTAACCCCATTAAGGAAACAATGGGGAAACTGAGGAAGTCTGTGGGCAGCTGGAGGCGCATATTTCAGTTCACACAGCCAGCTGATGGCAGGAAACAGTCTTTGGCCTCTTGTCTTTTTGCATTCTTTGCTGTCTAAGAGAGCTACTGCTCTGCCAGGCTTTGATCTTGAGGGGTGGATTTATTGTTCTACAAAGTCTTGAGACAGTATAAAAATTAATGGGGGCAAAGAAGAAAATTTCATAAAGACAGGCCTGGCCTGGGCATTTTGGGGCATGAGTCCTGATCCAGCTGCCCCTCGGCTCTGCTGTGGGCTAGGCTCAGCTACTGGTGCTCCAGACCCTCAGTGCAGCTCCTGCCCCCCCACACCCAGGACTTTTTCTGGCAGCCTCCAGGAGAAGCAGCGTGAGAGCCACCAGGGGTGCCTCTGCTGTTCGGGTATGGCACACCCCTGGGATGAGCCTCACAGGGCGGCCCGTGGATCCCTAAGTAGCCCCAGGAGGGGCCTGGGACTCTGAGGTCATGAGGCTAGGGGACATGGCCCTGCGTGGTCCCTGCCGACACGTGTCCGTGGGCAATGGTGGGTGGCAGTGACTGCCCCTGAGAGGTGCAAGAGGAACGGCGCGTGTCCCCTGTCCAGGCTGGGTGCTCTCCCTTCAGGGGGGACACGATACGGTTTCCTCAGGCTCTGTGGTCACTGGCCTCCCTGCCCTTCTTTCTCACTCTGTCATCAATCCTTTTCTTCCTGTTGCTCTTTTCCATTCTCTCCCCTCGTCTTCCCAGTGGGCCTGGCTCCAGGGCTCTACCTATCCCTAGAGGTGCCCGGAGCCCTGTGCTACAGGTCCAGGGAACAGGCCTCCCACCCTGCCCACCAGGTTCCCTCTCCCCTTCTGCCCTCTGTCTTCCCTTCCCTCTTCAGGCCACCAGGCCGTCCGCCTCTCGTAGGACCTGTGGGTCAGCCAGGGCCAGAGGCTGCTGCCTCCATGCACATGATGTCTTCACCACCACGCCCTGTGATTTGTGAGGTCCCACTGTGCTAGATTCATTCCTGTCTGACCCTCAGACATGCGGAACCTTCCGTGACTCAGTGGCATCCAAGGCCGGGGAAACGGTGGGGATCGGGGCCGGTGCGGGGAGGGGGCCTTCGTGCAGACAGTGCTCCCCTGAGCTCCCGCTTCCCAGGCAGACCGAGGGTCCGGTGAGCAGAGGCTCCAAGGGCATCCGTTGTCCCTTTTCTCTCCCAGCCCTGTCAGGACTTGCCTCAGAGTGGAGCACACCCCTGCCGTCGTCCATCCTGGGATGGGGGCAGCATTAGGAGAGTCTACTGGGTGTCAGCTCCTGTGACACCATGGCCACCTAGTGTGGGACCCGAGGGTCCTACCATAGCTCCAGGTGAGGCTGTGGTAGAAGGACTTAGGCAGCTCTTGCACCATGGCTGGGCCCCTGCCCCGCCTGGGGTGCAGGCTGGCCCCGGGCAGGACTAGCACACCTGCTGCAAGGCCCTGCGGGCATTCTTGCTGGGGATGCCCTAAGGGGTCTGGTGGGCCATCCTGCCTGGGAGAGCCCTGCAGCTGCCTAGACTTCCTGTTAGGGCAGGGGCAGGAGGGGTGGGCACCAGCTGCTGCCAAGCCTCAAGAACACTGCTGGTGGTGTGCAAAGTGAACCTTTGCAGGCAAAGCGGCAGAAACAGTGCACGCTTCTCGTGGACAGAGGCCCTGGGGCAACCCCAGCCTGGTTACTAGGCTTTCAAAGGGATGTTCTGAGCAAATGACAAATTGCCTGTGGGCTTTGCAAGAGGACCTGGACCTGCTGTATGTGAGGCATAGGACTTGAGCAGGGTGGAGTGGCAGGCTGTGGGAGCCCCCAGGCTGCATGGGGGTTTGGGTAAACAATTATTGGTATGCTGGGCTGTGATGGATGGCGGATGGCTGTTAGCAGCGGTGGCTGGGGAATTGTGGGTGAGGTTGAGTGACACGCTGCTTTGGGAGGGTAGGCATGGCTGTATGCTGAACGGTAGTGGGCGCAAGACTCTGATTGTGGCCGTGAGTAGCAGGCTGTGTGAATTTGGGGTGTGTAGTTGCCTGACTCTGAGGCTGTGTGTGTGTGAGTGTGGAACCACATAGAGTTTGAAACTGTAATTGTGGGGTGTGGTTACATGGTTGGCAGTGTGTATTTTTTGCCACTTTCATTTTCTTCCTCATCAAGAGGTAATGCACAGAGCTGGTTATGTACCCTGTGATTGGGGCAGTTGTATTTTAAAATGTGGGCTATTGCTGGCAATCTCCCCCACAGTTAGACTCTAGGCAACCTCATGCTGGGCAGGAGCTGGGCAGGCTGGGCTGGGGGTGCAGGCACCATTTCTGTGGCCTGTGTGGCTGCCCTTGGTGTGGTCACTCAGCCCCTGCTGCCCTTCCCTCAGACACCTAGTGCCAGGGCTTACCATGGTGTCCCTGCAGCACCAAAGCCAGAGCACTTTAAAAGTGGAACGGTACCACCTGGTCAGTTGTCCAGTTGCTCAACAGACATTTCCTGGGTGCCTCCTCTTACAGATGGTGGGATCCTGCATCATCTCAGTTCAGTGCTTCATAACCTGCGAGTTAAGGGGGAACAGGTATCATTTTTCCTATTTCATAGATGAGAAAATTAAGGCTGAGAAAAATATTCACCACAGGCGACACAGCTCATTAGTAGCAGAGTTGGGATTTGCCCCCAGGAACTGTGTGTGTGGCTGACACCCATGGGCTGCCCAGGGGTAGGAGGAGGGGAAACAGGGCTCTTCCGGAGCCAACCTGGAGCTGAGGAGAAGCTGGGGCTCAGGGTTTTCTTGGCTTCCAGGTGGGAAGGGACTACCCCAGCTCCTGCCCATGACTCCAGCCTGACATATCAATGGCACCTGTGGGAGCCTTTCCTCTTTCTGGCTATGGGGACCACCATCCATGTACCATCCCTACCCTCTCTGTGGCCGTGTGGATGAGATGGCTGCTGGGCCCGATTCTGGGTAAAATGGACTACAGATTGAGTAACGCAGGGTGGGGGTGGAAAGGGTGCTGACAGCCTGGTTCTGGGGCCTGCGGTGATAGTGGAGGAAGCGTGACATCCAATAAGAATAAGAACTGGAAGCATAGGTTCAGGGCCACTCACCTCTCAGTGACCTCATCTGTAAAATGGGGGCAATGACCCAGGAACTCCGGGGGTTGTTGTGAGCACCAAGGCCCTTAGAATGGCACCAGGCTCCAGTGTGGTTTTACTGTCGCTGTTTTCCAGCCTGTTTCTCTGCTGTGTGCCCCACCAGAACCCCACCCTCCCAAAGGCCCTTTGTGGAGTACTTCTCATTCTCAGTGTGGGTAAAATTGTAATATTTCCAGACTATCTTGCCTGGCTTTAATGCACCTTCAGGGGTGGAGAAAAGTATGACTTAAGTGCATCTGCATATCAATAGGTGTGACTCAGGGGTGGAGAGAAGTTCATCTCCATATCAATGGGTAATTACCTGGGCAACAGAGGGCTTATCTGAACCTGAGAGGTTAGGGGGAGTGCTGGTTGGCTTCTGCTGGAGCAGAAGAGAGAAACGGCCCCGGACTGCAATTTGTAAGCAATAAACGGGTCTTAAACTTTATTTCTCCCTTTGACTGATTTCAGTTTTAGAGGTATTTTGCCTTGGGATTTTCTCTCCCTGGACTTACATCTGGTGTAGTCGGTAGGATCTCTGAACCCCAAATCTGTCATAATGGGTGCAACCTTTGGGAGAGCTGCCCCTAGAGATGATGGGGAGAAGTGGCGCTCATGCCAAGGGATATGTGTCAGCACTCATGTGGTTGTGGAGGTGCCACCGCTGCTGCTGCGTGGCCCGAGCCGAAGGCCGCTGCTCCTGCTGCCCGCTGGAGTCCGGTCACAACTATGGGAAGGAGCAGAGGTCTGGGTCACCTTGATAGAGAAGCAACTGGCTGCTGTGCACCACGCCTTGCTGGCTACAAAGTCCATCGCCAGAACAGCTCTGACCAAGGTAAAAACCACCTATCCCTTCACGGGGTGGGTGCGAGACTGGACACAAAGGCCACAGAGTGGCATGGCATAGACACCTATCATATATCATGTGACTGGCCATATGCCTTTGGCATCCCCAGGGAATAATGAAGCAGAAACATTGGCCCAGGTGCGGTGGCTAGAAGGAAAGCCTGCCTCTGATGTGGCCCAATGGCTACATCAGCATTGTTGCACATGGGGCAAAAGGATATGTGGGCTGTAGCCCGCTGGGGGAGCTTGCCATTAACCTTTGAAGAAGTCAGCCAGCCTGGAAGGAGAGCCGTGTGTGCTCTCAGAGGGACCCACACCGAGTCCTGCAGCAGCATGCGACGATAGTAAGGGGGCCAATAGCCCTCTTCAGGTGGCAGACTGACTATACTGGGCCTCTGCTCACATCAAAAGGATACTGGTATGCCACGATTTGTGTGGATATGGCTACTGGACTATTGATTGCTTTTCTTGCATGTTGTGCAGACCACCAAGAGGGGCCTAGAGCATCTCTTTGCAGCCTATGGCTGGCCGCCAGTGATTGAGAGCAATCAAGGCACCCACTTTACTGGACATGTGTTGCAGATGGGTGCAGCAACTAGAAATAAAGTGGAAATTAGAAACTGTTAAATGGACGTGGCCCTGGACATTTTGATATATGGATTCACGATGGCTGGCTCTTCTGGCACCTTGGGGAAAAGGCCTGGAAGCTGGACCTCCTGTGTATTCCTGGAGTAACAGCAGAGTGGCCCCCAAAGATCACGGTTATTTTCTTCTACAGACCTTGTGGCCTGGATGTGCCCTCTGGCAGCAGCTGCTGCATGATGGCTGAAATGGACGAGCTTTGGACTTGATCTGCATAGGACTTTGAACCTAGCTGAATCCTCTGGCTTGAGGATTATCATGATTTTATTGCTGTTGCTATTGTATGTCATTAGTCTGGTCACAATGCTTCAATTTTCTCACCCAAGGACCATTGCAGAAGAGGGGGAATGAGTAAATTGTAAGATTTCTGGAGGGGTGGCCTGTGGGTAAAATTGTAATATTTCCAGAATATCTCGCCTGGCTTTAGTGCATGTTCAGGGGTGGAGAGAAGTATGGCTTTAGTGCATCTGCATATCAATAGGCATGACTTAGGGGTGGAGAGAAGTTCATCTCCATATCAATGGGTAATTACCTGGGCAACAGGGGGCTTATCTGAACCTGAGAGGTGAGGGGGAGTGCTGGTTGGCTTCTGCTGGAGCAGGAGAGAGAAACGGCCCCGGACTGCAGTTCATAAGCAATAAACGGGTTTTAAACTTTATTTCTCCCTCTGACTGATTTCAGTTTTAGAGGTATTGTACCCTGGGATTTCCTCTCCCCAGACTTACACTCAGTTATTCGTTCAGTGAATAGTCACAGAGTCTGTGAAGATGATGACATTACCCAACATATACTGAGAACTCACTGCCATCAGATTCGATGCTTCACAGCACTGGTTAATCTTTACCACCTCCCTGTTCGGTGGGTGAAGTGTGCCCATTTTACTGATGAGGAAGTTGAGGCTCAGGGAAGTAGTGTCTTGCTGGAGGCCTCATCGCTATTCAAGAGAAGGAGCATGCCTGTGGCCTTCCAGATGCTGCCTCCTCTCCCAGCAATGTTCTCAAGAGAATCTGGGGGTCCTTGACCCTGGGGCGCTGGGAAATGGAGGAGGAGGAGGAGGCAGAGGGGACCTGGGGGCTGCTGATGGGGGAGCTGCTGCGTGTGTCCCTGAGAGGCCCTTCTGAAGTTGCCAGCAGCCTCCCAGACCTCCTACTCCCAGCCCATCCCCATGGGGGCACCCGAGGGTCCACCTTCACGGTACGTGCCCACCTGCAGTTCCCGCCTGGTGAGAATGGCCACTTTATGAGTAGGAAGGGGACCTCTCTGAGGTCATCAAGACCTCCAGAGAATCTTATGGGGGCAAGGACCACCAAGATGCTGAGAAAAGGCACACTGACCACAGTTGCAGATGGGATCTCAAGGATGAATTCTTGGGCTCCTCATGAAGGCAGCATGGGGACGGCATGGAGAGGCAAGCAGAAGGAGCCTTTGCTCTTCACCCAGCCCAACTATAGCAAGCCCCTGGTGTCCCTTCTGTCCTGTGGGTGTGGGTCTCAGCCAGCTTCAGTCTTCCCCAGGAGGGAGGGAAACTCACCACATCCTGGTGTGCTTGGGACGCAGAAGCAGGTGGAGGTAGGAGGGTGGAGCCGGTCTGCTCACAGGCCTCCTTGGGTAGACTTTCTGGGTCGCGCTGTACTTCCTGCTCCAGGCAGGCTGCTGTTCTGCTCCCTGGCTTTCTCATCATGTCTTTTCCACCAGAGCCTTCACTGACTTCTGCTCTCAGTGCCTCCCCTGCCCAGCCCCTTTCAGGCCTGTGTCTCCCTCCCCAGCCCCAGGCATGGGTGAGTGCCCAGTGGGTCCTGGGTGCTAATTCCAGCCCTTTTATGGAATGAGGGGTGTGGGGGCTGGTCTTGTCCTGTTCACTCCCCACTCCCATCACTGCAGGGGTTCTGTGGAGCACCAGTCAGGCCCTCAAGGCCCCAGGTGGGGAAGGGAGACCGTGTGTCTGTGCATGTGCATGTGTGTGCAAGCATGCCTGGGCCTCCTTCAGCCCACAGCCTGATTTCTAGGCCACTGGGGAGCCCCTCATTTACCCAGTGTGGTACCACCCAGGCTGCAGAGGACAATCTGGGGGTCATCTGGCTCTGTGCTGGGGCTTTACAGTGTCACTCACTTCTCACAGGAGCCCTGTAAGGGAGGTAAGTTCTTGCTATTAATCCCACCCATAGATGAGGCTGCTGGGGGTTGCCTCTCATTCCCAGGGCCATAGAGCTCCCAAGGCAGGTGAGTTCTTCACACTGGCTCTGAGATACCTTCTTAACTTCCCTGCTATGGGACTGCTCCAAGGACCACCGAGTGGCCTCCTCCTTCTTCCTGAGAAGGGCTTCCATGACCTTCTCAGGACAAATAGCACAAGTGGCCTTGACCGAGCTGGCCCTGGGGTTGCTCCCTGATGGCCTGACTTGATAGAAACTGTGCCTACAGGAGCTTTACCTCTGCGCAGTGTGACACATCAGATCTATTTTAGGCAAGTCCTGCCTTTGGGGAATGGCCAGCAGTGGGAAATGGCTGGCACTGCCTAGGCCCTGCAAGAAGGCTGAAGACTGTCCCTTCCCTGTTTGGTGGTGGCAGCCACAGGCCAGCGTGCAGTTGGGGGATCACAGAAGGTCTTTTCCCAAAACATGCCTGCAGCATTCTCTCCTGGGTAATGTTTTGAATAACTCTTGGTAAACCCTGTCACTCCCCTGTGTAAAACCCTTCCAGGGTCCCACAGCCCCATAAGTAGTCTTGACGGTTAATGGTTCACCAGGGCTCCAGGCCCACCATCACCTCTCCACTTAGGCAGGCAGGCTCCTGCCTGCCCTCCGTACTCTGGCTTCAGTTCCTGGGCCTCCCAATGCCCTTCCTCGTCCAGATCACCCCTTCTCCCCTCTTTACCTGGCTGATTGTGCTTCGCCCTTCAGGGCTCTGGAGGAGGGGCCCTGACTCTCAAGGGTCATGGAATCCTCCACCAGTCTGAACTGCATGATCACCTACCATGTACACACCTGCCTCCCTTCGAGGTTGCAAGCCTGGACTCTAGGGCAGCCGGGCCTGTGACGTGCACCACTCCACCATCCTGACGTGTATTAAATGAGTGAAGGAACACTGCTCTCAGGTGGGATGCTTGACCCCCTCACCTATTTCCCTCTGGAGCAACTGAGGCTGAGGGGGGCCCGCAGGCCCCAGGAGGAGGCCCAGCCCAGGCTAGGACCAGAAGCTGCTTCTGGCTAGCACTCCTGACCACGCCTTTGTTATTTTCCTCTGGTTTTCAGAGCACCCATGCCCACAGGTGATTCATGCAATAGCACTTTCAAAGCCTTGAAATTTGTCCCAAGTAAGTGTTCAGGCTTTAAGGAGAAGCCCAGCCTCATACAGAAGCTGCCTCTGTCGCTGTGGGTAAAGGCTATGCCAACCTGGCTTGGCGGTGGCCCAGTGCCCAGGCTCCACTGAAATGCCTGTGACGGCTTCCTGGTGACTCCCTGGGTTCTGTGGCTCCCCTAAGAAGGCAACCCTTCCTGTTCTTGTCTTCCACTCCTGGAAAAGTGTGGTTTGCCACCTGAGAGCTTATAAAAGCTCAGCTTTAATTAGTCAATCACCAAAAGATGAATTGCTTAATGCAAGCCAGCTCCCCCCAGATGACTAGCACATTAATGAGTGTCAATTATCTCAACACTAATAATCAATGTTCCAGCTGTGCCAAGAAGGCGTGGAAAGAGTCAGCTCCACAAGCCAGCCTGCCACCCAATGCTGCTCACTGTCTTGTCTGGATTATCTGAGCAGGGCCCCAAGGCAGGGGTTCTTCTTTGCTATTTCGGTGTGAGAAAGCTCCCTGGACTGGGAGTCAGGGAACTGGACTCAGGAGGCAGACTGTAGGCTCCATGACTGGCAGGGGTCCCATCTGCTTGTGCACTGCTGTATCCCCAGCACTGGGAACGCTCCCTGACACATAGCAGGTGCTCAATAAATACTGGCTGGTTGATTGCCTTGTCTGGCTCTTGTCACTCAATTGTATGACCTCAGGCAAGTTCTTTGCCCTCTTCAGCCTACCTTTTTCTCATTTGAAATTGGATTAGACTAGATCATTCATTCATTCATTTCCCTCACTTCATTTCATAAGTACCTACTGTGTGCCAGGCACCGAGTCAGTGCCCTATACAGGAGCCTGCATCCCCATCTCTTAGAGGACAGACACTTGCAGCTCCCATGGGCCCCTTTCGTGGTCAGCAGCCACTCCTGTTGGAGAAGCAGGAGACATGGGATGGCAACTGGAGGGGCAGGTTGTCCTTAGCCAGCTTCACATGAACTTCAGCTCCCAGGCAGACACCCAGGTTTGCCTGCTGGCTCCCACTTACAGGGTTATTCTATGTTCCTTGATGGCTGGGGACACCATGACTTTAGCCATGGCAGTAGGACAGAACGTTGGCTTCACACAGTTTCTCCTCTTCTGAGCTACAGCCTAGGATGGGCCCTTACCTACCACCCATCCAGAATGGCAGCTGGCATGGCTGCTCGGATGTATACTGGTTTGGTGTTGGAAAGGCTGGTGGTCTCTCCCAGAGTGGGACACATCTGGGTAAAAGTTAAAAAAGAAGGCTCCTGGCAAAACTGGACAGCTACATGAAAGAGAATGAAACTGGATTATTGTCTAACCCCATACACAAAAGTAAACTCAAAATGGATCAAAGACCTGAATGTAAGTCATGAAACCATAAACTCTTAGAAGACAACATAGGCAAAAATCTCTTGAATATAAACACGAGCAACTTTTTCCTGAATGCATCTCCTTGGGCGAGGGAAACAAAATAAAAAATGAACAAATGGGACTATATCAAGCTAAAAAGCTTCTGTACAGCAAAGGACATCATCGGCAGAACAAAAAGGCATCCTACAGTATGGGAGAATATGTTTGTAAACGACATATCCAACAAGAGGTTAACATCCAAAATACATAAAGAACTCACACGCCTCAACACCCAAAAAGCAAATAACCCTATTAAAAAATGGGTGGAGGATATGAACAGACATTTCTTCAAAGAGGGAATTCAGATGGCCAACAGGCATATGAAAAGATGCTCCACATCACTAATTATCAAGGAAATGCAAATTAAAACCACAATGAGATATCACTTCACACCAGTTAGGATGACCAACACAGAAAAGACTAGGAACAACAAATGCTGGCGAGGATGCAGAGAAAGGGGAACCCTCCTACACTGCTGGTGGGAATGTAAACTAGTTCAACCATTATGGAAAGCGATACGGAGGTTCCTCAAAAAACTAAAAATAGAAATACCATTTGACCTGAGAATTCCATTCCTAGGAATTTACCCAAAGAAAACAACTTCTCAGATTCTAAAAGACATACGCACCCATATGTTTATCACAGCACTATTTACAATAGCCAAGAAATGGAAGCAACCTAAGTGTCCATCAGTAGATGAATGGATAAAGAAAAGCTGGTACATATACACAATGGAATACTATTCAGCCATAAGAAAGAAACAAATCCCACCATTTGCAACAACATGGATGGAGCTAGAGGGTATTTTGCTCAGTGAAATAAGTCAGACAGAGAAAGACAAATACCAAATTATTTCCCTCATTTGTGGAGTATAACAATGAAGCAAAACTGAAGGAACAAAATAGCAGCAGACTCAGAGACTCCAAGAAGGGACTAGTGGTTACCAAAGGGGAGGGGTGGAAGGGAGAACGGGATTGTGGAGCACATGGTGTGTGTGGGGTCACGGGGAAGACGGAGTGAGTCTCTCAGAAGACAAACAGGGACTCTGTGGCATCTTACTACACTCATGGACAGTGACTGCAATGGGGTATGGGGGGGACTCAATAATAAGGGTGAATGTAATAACCACATTGTTTTTCTTATGAATCCTTCATAAGAGTGTATATCAATGATACCTTAATAATAAAAAAAGAGGGCTCCTATTCTGTCTTATGTGAGCTGCAGGAAGGCAGGCCAATCGAGTTTAGTGTTTTGGGGGGTGGGGGAAAATGTTGCTGGAAGCAGTGGACACATCAGAGGCTCGTGAGATCACAGGCCTGTAGAGAAGCCTGTCCATCCTCTCATCTGCAGAGAGAACTGAGGAGCAGAGGGGCTGGGAGAGGCCCCACAGTCAACGGAGCTCAACTCAGTAGTCCAGTCCAGACACCTGCCCAGCGATTGCTCTGTGCAAGGACGACGGGGCCCTCTGAAGTGGAGGCTGAACCCCCAAGATGTGATCTCACCTGGCACTGATATACATGAGCAAGAACACTCTTCCCGAGGGCTCTGGGAGCCCAGAGAAAGGCTTTCTGGAGGAGGCAGGTCTTGGCTGGGTGACCCCCGGGCATCTTCCTACAGGGTGCCGGTGGGGCCAAGGGCTCTCTGCTCCTGTCTTTTCATAGGCCTACATAGGCCAGGGGCTAAGAGCTTGGGCCTGCAAGTGGACTGTGGCTAGCTTTCCAGACTTTAGCTCCACCCTGTCCTAGCTGTGTGAGCTCGGGCTGGTTACTCAACCTTTCTGTGTCTTAGTTCCCTCATCATGCAGTGGAGCTAATAACAGCGTTTACCTTGTATGTTTGTTGTGCAGATTAAATGAGATAATAATAACAGCTGATAAGAACCACTGATTGAGTTCTCAGTATGCGCCAAGAAGTCTTCTAAACCTTGTCCTATTTAATTTAACTAGTCCAACAATAGCTCTGGAGGGCAGGTATTATCGTTTTTATTCCACAGATGAGGAAACTGAAGGGCAGCAAAAGTGACTTGCCTCAAGGTCATGCAGTATGACAGGTTGGAGCTGGAATGAAATCTCAGGCCCTGGACACTGTGCTCTGTGGCCTGTGGGGTCTGTGCCCTGCTGGTCTTGTGAAGTTGGCTTACCCTGGGGCAGGGGGCAAACCTCCTCTCTCCCTCTCCTGCCCAGGACTTGGAGGGCCCAGGCTAGTCCTCTCAGGACCACCAGGTGACAGTGATCCTTCTTCTAGGCCAAAGCGAAGCTAGGACTCTGGAATTGCTTTAGGAAATAGTGAAGCCAGCAATTTGCCCCTGAGTTGAAATTATCTTATTCTCTACCTTTGGCCCCAAATCTTCTTTAGCAGATGCCCATGGATGCCTGCTGCCAGCAGGGGCCACAGAGCCAGGCATGGATTGGTGAGCATTACTAACAGGGGCCAGGGCCAAGGCCTGCATGGCTCACTATTGAAGCTGTGTTCCATGATGGAATCAGTTTACCTTGTGCTCCATGACCCCTTTGAGGCTTTGATGCTGAAGAGAGCTGGAGAAATGTCCTGCCCTGCAGACCAGCAGGGCCCTGCGCTCTCACAAGGCCCCTGCTGTCAGATTCAAATGGGGTTTGGTAAACTACAGCCAGCAGGCCAAATCTGCAAGCTGAGAATGGTTTTTGCATTTTTAAATGGTTGAAAACAAATCAAAAGAAGAGTGTTATATTGTATGACATGAAAATTATATGAAATTTAAATTTAGTGCCTCTTAGTAGAGTTTTAATAGAATATGGCTACCTAAATTTACTTATTAGTTATGACAGAGACAATGTGACCTGCAAAGCCTAAAATATTGAGTCTGACCCTTTATAGAAAAAGTTTGCTGACCACTGGTATAGAGGCCTCCTTGGCTGGGCAGATGTCCCGGGAGGCCACTGTAGTAGTGTTCCCCTCCACCCTCCCTCTGGAAGCCCCTCCTGGAGGGCCACGTCACCTCCAGAACCTTCCTCATGCTGATGGGAGCAGAGGGGAACGTGTGACCCTGGCCAAGACAATAACAGCCAGCTGAATGCTGGAATTCACTGTGAGTGAATCTTTCCTAGACATCCAGAGTGTGAGGTCCTGGAGGGCTGGAGGTGGCGCTCTGTGACTCCTCAGGGCTCTCAGAATGCCCAGCACGGGTGAGACTAAATAAACAACGGGAAGCAGTTGACATTAGACCAGCAATACCACCTCACACCTATGGGGTGGCCACTATCAAAGAAACAAGTGTTGGTAAGGGTGTGGAGAAACGGAACCTTTATGCACCATTGGTGGGAAGGTAAAATGGTGCAGCCACTGTGGAAAAAGCATGGGGGTTCTTCAAAAAATTAAAAATACAATTACAGTATGGTCCAAAAATCCCACTTCTGAGTATATATGCCAAAAAAATTGAAAACAGAGTCTCAAAGAGACACTTGCATATCCATGTTCATAGCAGCATTATTCACAATGGCCAAAAGGTGGAAGCAACCAAGTGTCTGCTATAGGTGAATGGATAAACAACATGTGATATATCCATACAATGGAATATTATCGGATTTAAAAAGGGAAGAGATTCTGACACATGCTCCAACATGTATGAACCTTGAGGACATTACAGTTCATGAGGACATTATAGAAATAAGCCAGTCACAAAAGGACAAGTACTGGGTGAATCTGCTTATATGAGGCACCTAGAATAGTCAGATTCATGGACAGAAAGTAGAAGGGTGGTTACCAGGGCTAAGGGGACAGACAATATGGAGTTAGTGCTTAATGGATACAGAGTTTCAATTGGGGAAGCTGAAAAAGCTTTAGAAATGGATAGTGGTAATGGTCGCACAATAATGTGAATGTATTTAATGCCATTAATGGTTAAGATGGTCAATTTTATGTTATGTATATTTTACCACAATTAAAAAAAAACCCCACAACAACCAAACAAGAGCAGCCCTGTGGTGTCCTGTTTCCCGCCTCCCAGGTAGCACACATCACTCCTGCTAGCCCGCTGGCCTCCCCCGTCTCCAGGGGGCCAGATGCTCAAGGGCTTACCTTGCCTCGGCCTTGCCCGCCTCTGACTGTCTCTCCAGGAGTGAATGTGTGTGTATGACCTCCCCCGCAGATGCCATGCCTCACCTGGAGCCGAATTTGGAAGCAGTTGTCACAACCGTCCCCAGACCCTGGACACAGTATGAAAGTTTGCCCCTGTGGGAGCAGGTTGCCCAAAGAGCCCCCCAGAGAATGTTGATGTTCCCATTGTCGATGCCAGGCCTGCCTCAGTCTGGGCCACCTGGAAAGCAGCCTGGCCCAGTCCCCCTGGTTGGGTACAGTCCACAGGACTCAAAGGCTCACCTGGGCTCCAGCTAGAATGGCCACCACTTGCCCTTATAGGCCTTTAGGGGGTTGTGAACCCAAAGGCTCTGAACATGTGCTCTTTGCCTGGTACTCGAGGGACATTTTCCTATTTCACTTTATTCCTCAAGTATCCAGTGAGATGTGGGCACCATGAGCTCCTGCCCACCTTGGGGTTGCCTTGAGGATCCAGACCAGCTGCCTGTGGGCATCCACAAAGGCCTGGAGCCTGGGGCCTTGTCAAGTGGGGCTTTGAAACCCCGGGGCTGAAGAAGGGTCAGATGGCCTACCAGACATGCTTGGCATCCACCCCATGTGCATTCCTGAGACCATCCTACTAGGATTCTTATGCGCAGGCCCGAGGAGAGAGGGCAGTGCCCAGGCCAGAGAAGGTAGCTGAAAGAGGACGAGTGGAGACCTGCACGGGGTAGCCCGGGCAAGCCAGGAATTAGGATGGGAACTGTGGTCTGCACACTAGCCGTGTGCTAGGGGCTTTCTGCATGTCAGACATCATCGTAGGTGTATGTGTGAGACATCTTCCATCACATCTTCACAGTTCTTCATCTGGGACCCAAGAGGCGCCTGTGGAAGCCCACAGGACACCTCACCCTGCCCAGAGGCCCAGGGGTGGGGGTATGTGGGAAGTCTTCCCCGGTGGTCCCTGAGCCAGGTTTTGCATGACAAGAGCTGTCCAGGAAAGAAGCAAAGAAGGGAAAGCATTCTAGGCAGTGGATCCCCAGGAGTGCCGCCCCAGCGTGTGGTCTTGGCTGCTCGTGTTCCCCGCCTCCCAGGCTTCCCTCACCCCAAGCCAGGCTCCCAGAAGGCCAACTTCCCTTTTCCCCTGTAAACTTTCCCCATGTCATCATTTTGTTGAAAGAGCATTTTGAGGGCTGACTCTTAATTTAGGACCCTCTCTTCTGTTGCTGGATATTCAGGTTATTTTCAGATTGTCCTTCGTAAATAAATGCTGTGATGAATATCCTGCAGCAGTCATGGTTTCAGTGGGACGGACCATCAGGAAGGGACCGCTACGGTGAGGACAGGTGCCTCTGCAGGCAGGCCGCCTGAGGGCCTGGGAGCAGAGCCTCTAAAACTCAAGTGGGACACAGGGCCCCTGGGTCTCATTAAAGCAAAATTCTGGTTAGTGGGCCTGGAGTAGGACCAGAGATTTTACATTTCTAACAAGTTCCCAGGTGAGGCTGATGCTGGGAGGAGGGCACTTTGAGTAGCAGGTTGTCTTTGAAGTCCTCCCCGAGGCCAACACCAGCAGGTACAGGCCTGGGGAGGGACCTTGAACCACCCTTGACTTCTCTGCCCTGGGCACCTTGGAAAGCACAGGCCCTTTGGGGGTTGCCTGAGGGTCCTGGGCAGGTTTGCGGTCATGGTTTCCTCCCTGCAGTAGTGGCTCTCCCAGAGCTGCCTCAGCGTCCCTGACTCTCAGCCACCCTCGAGGGCCCCCAAGGCTGGCATGTAGCCAGCCTCACTCTGGTTTCTTGGTCTGCAGTAAGGCCAGTCATCTAGAGTCATTTCTCCCCAGCCCCTCGGAGCCAGGGAGGTGCCTCAATTTCCCAACAGTAAAATGGGCTAACAATAGGTCCTATTTCATAGGGATTGAATAGGACAATCCACATGGGGTGGGAGTACTCGGTGAGCACTAAGTCTTGGTAGCTTTTAGTTTTGTGAGCACTGTGTGACTTAGAATGGGGGCACACACAGAGCCATCTCTTCTGACTACCTCTGCATTGTTACTTCATCTGTGGTGTGCCCTTGAGCTTATCTGTGAATTCTTTTATTCATTTCACAGCATCTTACAAGTGTCCATGGGTGCCAGTATTATGGTTGGGGCCACGGCCATAGAGGCCAACGAAACAGACAAGATCCCTTCCAGAGCCCATTATCCAGTAAGGGTGACAGATATGAACAAGTAAATGATAATAAATATGTGTAAATAATAACAAACACCCTGCCAGGCTGCAGCCAGGGAGGCCTGCTTTAGATGAGGTAGTCAGTGAAGCTGTTCTTCAGAGGGGACAGTTTAACTGAGTGCTAAAGGAGCTAATCACAGAAGAGGTTGTAGCAGGGTCAGGTGGGAGGAGCAGTCTAGGCAGAAAAAAACAGCATATGCAAAGGCCCTGAGGCAGTAGAAAGCTTGGCTGTTAGAGACTCTAAAAACAGTCTGGTGGAGTCAAAGTGAGGTGAGCAGGGAGAGGACACCACCACCAGAGGTCAGAAGGGCAGGGGCCTGGTCATGCAGGCCTGCACATGAAGGAGCACCAGGGGGTCTTTGGCAAGGGAGTGGCATAACTCGACTTCTGTTTTCAAGAGATCCCTTAGCTGCTGTGTGGAGAATGGACCTCAGCAGGACAAGAGAGAGGAAGTGAGCCCAGCCAGGAGGCCCCTGTACTGTCCAAGGTGGAGCTCATAGGAGCTGGGAGCAGGTCCATGGGACCTGCCTTCTTCCCCTGCCTAGATTGCTCTGGAGACATGCTCCCGAGTCAGTTGAGGTGCTTTATCTCTATGGCCACAGGCCTTCTGCCCTTGGGGGCTGGGAGATGGGGACAGTCCTTTAGGCCACCAGGTGAGCACACAGGCTTCATGTCCATTTCATCCTCCATGGCCCATTTCGTGTGAAGGAGGATAGCGTCTTCCATCAGCCAGGATTGCAGGGCACCTCTGGGGCTGGTTCCCATGAGAGACAAGGTTGGAGTGCGCATGTGTGCCCATGTGTGGCATGCACATATATTTGCTTGGCTCGGGGGGGATTGCATGGGATGGGTGGCTACATGCAGTGAGTGTGGGTAAAATTGTAATATTTCCAGAATATCTTGCCTGGCTTTAGAGCATCTGCATATCAACAGGTGTTCCTCAGGGGTGGAAAATGGTTCATTTCCATATCAGTGGGTAATTCCTGGGCAACCAAGGGCTTATCTGAACCTGAGAGTTTAGGGGGAGGTCTTGCTTGCTTCTGGCAGAGCAGGAAAGAGACGACCCCAGACTGCAGTTTGTAAGCAATAAACACGTTTTAAAATTTGTCTCTCCCTTAGATTGATTTCAGTTTTAGAGGTATTTTGCTGGGGATTTCCATTCCCTGGAGTTGGTAGGATCTCTGAACCTGAAACCTGTCAAAATGCGTGCGACCTTTGGGAGGGCTGCCCCTAGAGATGGTGGGGACATGCCCGGAACTCCCCCTGCAGATGGTGGGGAGGCCCCAGTGGATGCAGCAGCAGAGGGTGCAGCTTCACTTGCTATTATCCCCCCAACTGTGGGCCTTCCAGTTTGGGAGCCCCTAGTGGGGAACTGGTCTAGGGTAAAGCACGTCCTAGAGGGGTGAGGCCTTCCCCAGAACTGGGGAAGGGTGGAAACACTGGAAGCTACAAAATTAGTCCTCCATGAGTTGGGCCATGTAGTGGCTGGCATTGTAGGGTCTCTCTTCATCGAGATAGTGAAAAATGTTACACAGGAGAAAGAGAGGATTATTGAGAGGGTTATTGAGAAGAGAGAGGGACTTAGGCAGGAGAGAGACACACTTCAGCATCGCTTGGAGGAGCTGGGCGATAACCTATGGGATGCCGTTCAGGAAGAGAGACACTTACTGAAAAGGCTGGTCACGCTCCTAGAAGACTCCTCAGCAGCCCTGAGGGGGGAGGCGGCAGGAAAAGCCGCATTGCAGGAGGCCGTGGGGGAGGGGGAGGACAGAGTGGTGCCTTCAGGCCCAGAGATGGAGGAGGAGTCCGGGGGAGAAGAGGAGGAGGCGGGGCCATGGGCCAATCTGCTGTCAAGGCCACAACCGGAGGTACCATTCTCTCCTGTTTTAAAGGTCTGCCCGGCTGTAATTAAGAAAATAAAAACGAAACAACCGCGGGCTCCTCAGGGGGAGGAGCAGCCCCCTCCCCAGGTTGTGTAGCACTCCATGCTCCGCCCCTATACCCAGGATGAGCTGGTGGACATAAGTGTCCAGTACAGGCAGAGGCCATCGGAATCTCTGCCTACATGACTTTACGTGTCTGGGATATGGGGGTGTAAAACATTGTCATACTGGTTACTGAGATGAGTAGAATGGCTTCCCTGACGACTCACCCTTCCCTCCAGCAGCCGTTGCAAAATACCTATCACGCCTCAGGGAATCAGACACCCCGGGGATGGCTGACAGCTGCCATCAGGGTAGTTTGGCCTAATCCGGGTGATTTTACCATATTTACCCAGTAGTTGGGAAATGTATGCTGAGCTCCAACAGGTACTGCGGGAATTGGGTATAAAAAACATCATTTATAATATGGACCCCCCCCAGGGCCCCGATGAGGAGGTGTTCACTGTAGGAATGAGAAATCTGGTGCTGCATACAGCTCCCCCATTTCTCTCTGGGTTCCTAGTGACTACTCTTGCCCCCCACATAAGGCAACCCATAAGTGAGGCTACTCGTACTTTAGCAGATCTGGGGGAGGTTGAAACAATAAAAGCACGGAAGGAAATACAGGCTACAACTGAAAGGAGAGGTGCAAAGGGCCCCGTGAAGGTCTTGAGGACCCAGATGTGGGTTGATTTGATAAAGGCCAGGGTAGTGAAAGAAAAACATGATGGGCACTCCAATAGTATCTTGTTAGAACTGTGGCACCAATTAAAGCTAGAGCTGAGGTCCAGAACACGGAAGCTGGAGGCAAAGCCCTATGTCCAGCCTCTGTCCCTGCAAGACTTCCTGGGGGGCAGTACTCAGGCTCCCTCACCCCCACAGGAGGACGATTGGGCATTGCAGTTTGACTGAGGGGGGCTCAAGGCCCCCACCTTGGGGGATGTGGTGGGGACCAGAGGCCACATGTAGAACTAGCAATTCATCGGTCCCCTGTGAATGTACAGCGTGTCCTGGCGCTGGTGAACACAGGAGCTGAATGTTCTCTGATTTATGACAACCCTGAGCATTTTCCTAGGAACACTGCTGTGATAGATGGCTATGGGGGTAAGGCAAATAGAGTGAAGAAAACCCAAATCCCATTGGGGATAGGGCATTTACCCCCAAAGGAGTATACTGTGTACATTTCTCCCATCCCTGAATATCTTTTGGGCGTAGATATCTTCAGGGCCTGTGGTTACAGACCATTGCAGCTGAGTTCAGACTGAGGGTACGTGTGGTAAAGGCAGTTCTGAGGGGACATGCTCAGCACCCACCTGTAGCTCTGCCTGTACCTCAGTGGGTGACAAACACTAAGCAGTATAAATTGCCTGGGGGGCACAAGGAAATTGGAGAAACTCTACAGGAGTTGGAGAGGGTGGGTATCATAAAGCCCACTCATAGTCCTTTTAATTCCCCAGTGTGGCCAGTGAAAAAGCCAGACAGCTCCTGGCATATGACTGTGGACTACAGGGAATTGAATAAAGTCACACCCCCTTTGCATGCTGCGGTCCCCTCTATAGCAGACATTATGGACAAACTTAGTCATGAACTGGGAACATATCATTATGTTGTAGACCTTGCTAATGCTTTCTTCTCCATTGACAGCACAGGAAAGCCAAGAACAATTTGCCCTCATGTGGGAAGGCCAGCAGGGGACATTCACTGTCCTTCCACAGGGATACCTCCACAGTCCCACCATCTGACACAGACTTGTAGCCTAGGACTTGGCCACATGGAGGAAACCGCAAACTGCAATTGTATCACTACATGGATATTATGCTCACATCTGATTCTCTTGCAGATTTAGAAGGGACAGTTTGTAGACTGCTGCAACACCTACAGGAGAAAGGATGGGCTGTGAACAGCACCAAGGTTCAGGGACCTGGTTTGTCTGTGAAATTCTTGGGGGTTGTCTGGTCGGGTAAAACTAAAGTTATTCCTAAAGCAGTCATAGACAAGGTCCAGGCTTTCCCCACCCCTACCACTGTGACAGTCTTACAAGAGTTTTTGGGTCTTTTGGGCTACTGGAGAGTGTTCATCCTGCACTTGGCACAAATTCTGTAGCCCTTATACCAGTTGGTACAAAAGGGCATGAGGTGGGACTGGAATGAGACATGTGCAGCTGCTTTTACTGCTGCCAAGAGGGCAGTCAAGGCCGTACAGGCCTTGAATGTAATGGACTCATCAAGGCCCTGTGAGCTAGATGTTCATGTAACTGAAGATGGTTATGGATGGGGTCTTTGGCAGCAGCTTGAACAGACACACCACCCTACTGGATTCTGGTCACAACTATGGAAAGGAACAGACGTCCGGTACCCCCTGATAGAGAAGCAACTGGCTACTATGAACCATGCCTTGCTGGCTACAGAGCCCATTGCCAGAACAGCTCCTACCAAGGTTATAACCACCTATCGCATCGTGGGTGGGTGTAAGACTGGACTCAAAGGCCATGGAGTGGCATGGCACAGATGCCTACACTGGCCAATTAGGGTGCATATTTACAGCAGCGCAGTGCCCTCTCTATTAGCCCCTTAAGTGGAGAACTCCAACGCTTATTGGGGCCAGTGACCTATACCAGTGGAAAGCAGGAAAAACTTGCTTTTAAGCCATTGGTAGCCGAGAGTCCTTATCAGGAGGGAAGAGCCCCTATACCTGAAGATGCTTGGTATACAGACGGCTCCAGTCGTGGGCAGCCCCTGAGGTGGAGGGCTGTGGCTTTCCATCCTAAGACTGAGAAAATATGGATGGAGGATGGAGAGAAGAAGAGCAGCAAATAGGCTGAGTTGTGGGCAGTATGGCCTGTGATCACCCAGGAGTCTTCCCCCAGTTGTCTGCACTGACAGCTGGGCCGCCTAATTGGGGCTTGACCCTGTGGCTACTGACATGGTACCATGCCAGATGGATAGTTGATCATTGGCCCTTTTGGGGGCAAGAGTTGTGGCAAGACCTATGGGCCTCTGGTCAGACTGTCACCATATATTATGTGACTGGCCATTTGTCTTTGGCATCCCCAAGTAGTTATGAAGCAGACCCATTGACCCAGGTGCACTGGCTAGAAGGTAAAGCCTGCCTCTGATGTGGCCCAATGGCTACACCAGTATTTGTTGCATGTGGGGCAAAAGACAATGTGGGCTGTAGCCCGTTGGTGGGGCTTGCTATTGATCTTTGAAGAAGTCAGCAGAGCCCGGAAGGAATGCCTTGTGTGCTCTAAAAGGGACTTACACTGAATCCCTCAGCAACATGGGACAGCCGATATCCCTTGTCAGGCAGCAGATAGAGTATATTGGGCCTCTGCCCATATCAGAAGGATAGCGGTATGCCATGACTTTTGTGGACATGGCTACTGGACTATTGGTTGCTTTTCCTGCATATTGTGCGGATCAGCAAACCACCAAGAGGGGCCTGGAGCGTCTCTTTGCAGCCTATGGCTGGCTGCAGGTGATTGAGAGCGGTCAAGGCACCCACTTTACTGGACATGTGTTACAAGGATGGGTGCAGCAATTAGGAATAAAGTTGAAATTTCATGTACCATACAACCCTACTGGGGCAGGCATGAGAGA
This sequence comes from Smutsia gigantea, assembly GCA_032199065.1. Lineage (NCBI taxonomy): Eukaryota > Metazoa > Chordata > Mammalia > Pholidota > Manidae > Smutsia > Smutsia gigantea. Next base: position 48,541 of record JAVSCE010022715.1, on the reverse strand, counting down.
GAGGTACAATGGTTTGTTGAAATCTGGCCTGAAGTCAGACACCAGTAGTCTACAGGGCTGGTCAGTTAGTCTGTGGATAGTGCTATGGCGTTTGAATGAGAAGCCACGTAAAGAAGCTCTGAGCCCTGTGGATATGCTAACACACACTGCTGCCTCTCCTATACAACTGTATGTGCAAACCAAAGAGGAGTTATTGAAGCCAGGATATGGCCAGCAGAGCAACATCCTGCTGCCAGCTCTGACTGCATTAAACCCTGGACACTGAGTGGATGTAGCCCTGGACATTTTGACACATGGACCAGCCATGGCTGGCCCTTCTAACACCTTGGGGAAAAGGCTTGTAAGCTGGCCTTCTGTGTGTTCCTGGAGTAACAGCCTTATGGCCCCGAAAGATCATGGTAGTGTACCCAAAACATCCAGTAGGTAAGAGCATCTTACTAGGAAGTTTTGTTTTGTCTTTATGGCCAGTGAATGAACCTCCCGTAGCCTTATATACTGACCCATCTGTAACTCCCACAGAAAGGGGGTGAAAGTCTGGTATACTCGACCAGGACGAGATCCCATTCCCCCACTGTTGTTATCACAGGACCACTTTCTTGCATGTATCCTACCTGATGGTAGATTTGCCTATGCTGGTGTCATAAAAACATGTATCTTATTGCTCTTAAAGTTATTTTCTTTGACAGTCCTTGTGGCCTGGACGCACCCCCTTGCTGCAGCTTCCATGTGATGATTGCTCTGAACCCTCGACCTCTTCAGCTACTGCCTGCCTATGGAATGGGTGAGCTACAGACTTAACCTGCGAAGGATTTTGAACCTAGCTGAATCCTCAGGCTTGAGGATTGTCATGGTTTTATTGCTGTTGCTATTGTTATGTCATTAGTCTGGTCACAGTGCTCCAGTTTTCTTGCCCAGAGACCATTGCGGAAGTAGGGGAACGAGTAGATTATAAGGGGAGATTTCTGGAGGGGTGGCCTGTGGGGAAAATTGTAATATTTCCAGAATATCTCGCCTGGCTTTAGTTCACCTGCATATCAACAGGCGTTCATTTCCATATCAATGGGTAATTACCTGGGCTACCAAGGGCTTATCTGAACCTGAGAGTTTAGGGGGAGGTCTTGCTTGCTTCTGGCTGAGCAGGAAAGAGGTGGCCCCAGACTGCAGTTTGTAAGCAATAAATGGGTTTTAAACTTTATTTCTCCCTTTGACCGATTTCGGTTCTAGAGGTATTTTGCCCCAGGATGTCCCCTCTCAGGAGTTAGAGTGTTTGAGGGAGGAGCAGTGAGATTGGGGAACTGGGTAGGGCTTTGAGATTCCTTTCTAGATGAGGTCCCTACAGGCCTCAGAACCATTTCTAAACTCACCAAATGAGATAAGGGGTTGAATTTCCAGTGACCAGGCCATGGCCAAGGGGCTGAAGTCTTCCCACAGCATCCTGGAGCTCAGTGGGAATGCAGTGACAGAGAAGCCATGCATCAGTAAGGCGGGAATGTGTAGAAACTGTGTGTGTTGGGTGGGTTGGGTGGTCTGGGTGCAAACTGGCTAGAAAATGGGCACGTCCAGCTATGTTGCCCTGAGTGTTCCAGTGTCACAAGGGGTGTTTGTCTACAAGCTACTCTTTGGAATGGGACCAGTTCGCTCTCTGGTTGGCACTACAGGGTTTGACCTGCCTGACTCCCTTTGCATAGCACATTCTAGGCAGCCCGGCTGTGAAGCAAGGCCCCAGATGCATGCTGATGTGTGGGGAGCAGAAATGGGCTTTGGAGATGATTTCCTCCCAAGCCAGCCCTAAGCACTGAGAAGGCCTGGCAAAGTACACATGCCTGGAATTAGATCACAGCAGTCTCAGCAGGTATGCAGAGACCTAATCTTATTAACTCCTGATTGACTGCTGGTGCAAGGAGGCCCAGAGACATCATGTGACTTCCCCAAGGTCACACAGTGACTGGAAGACCAGCAGGAGTAGACCCAGGAGGCAAATTCAAGGACACTCCATGACCCAGGTTCTCCTAGAATCTCTTCTCCCTCCCTCCCTTCCTCTCTTTCTCTCATCTTCTTTCCTTTGTCGCTCAAGAAAAAATTTACTTGAATATCACTACAAGGCTGGCTGTGCCCTCAGAAATTCCTAATCTGTGAGCATCTCCTCCTTGGGGTGGGGGCCTTCTACCCTTCAGAAGGGCTTGTGGGTAAACTTGCGATGAGCTATTTCTAAGGTAGGAAAAGAGAAACTAGATCATGGAGCCCTTGGGAAGGGCTGTGCTTGGCACAGAAAATAACTGATCCTGTCAGCAGGCAGGCAGGCTGGGGGCTCCTCCTCACACCTGGGACCGGAGCCCCGTCCTAGGGGCATTTCTGGGACCCCAGAGGCAGGAGCAGGGCTTGTGCCGCACACCTGCTTCCTGAGTGTGTGAGCTCAGCTCTGTGGGCTGCACATACCAGCTTCCGTTTTCTGGGTGTCAGGCTGAATGTGTCTACCTTACTCATCTGGGCCCTGAGTCACCTTGTTTCAAAATGCTGCCCGGTTCCTGGAACAGACCTAGGCTTCGGCGGGCGGGCCTGAGTCATTTCTGCTCTTGGGCCTGCCTGCCCTGTGAGCTCAGGGTGCACTGAGGGCCTGAAGGGCGAGCCTTCGGGGTGCCCGGAAGCCTGGGGGATTCAGGGCCTGTTTCAGCCTCAGGAGAGGTCAGACTCCAGCCTGTGCCGGGTGAGGTGAGAGAGGGGAGGGCAGGGATGCCCCAGGGTAGTTCCCTGAGGAAGAGCTCTGCCAGGCAGTGGCTGGATGAGGTCCAGAGGAAGGGAGGAGGGGAGGTGCCGGTGGGCTAGTGAAGGGGGTGAGCTGAGTGGGCTTGGTCTGAGGATGCAGCATAGAGGGGTGGGCTCTAAAGCCGGGCCACCTGAGCTTGCAGCCGGGCTCCACCACTTCCCACCGCCATGTGTCTTTGGGCAAGTGACTTACCGTCTCTGAACCTCTGTTTCCTTGCCTGTGAAGTGAGGAGAATAGTGGTGTTGGCCTTACAAGTCATGGTGAGAATTCAATACGATAATGTACATAAAGCGTTTGACATATGAAAAATGCCCAGTAAGTGTTGTAGCTGTCGTCGTCATCCTACCATAACCGTCACCACCACCATGGCCTGGAGAGAAGGCTGTGGGTCTGGAAAGGGGAAGGGAGTGGGGCGCTTGCCACACTGGGGGCCCCGAGGTGGGAGTGAGGCAAGGAGGAGGTGAAGTTAGCTGTGATTGTGGGGGAGAAAGTGGGGGCAGGGGGCCAGGAAGGGACTCTGTGCAAGATAGACGGTTAAGGGTCAGGTGGATGGAAAGCAGGTCAGAAGGAAGAGGGTACAGCTGAGGATGCTGGTTTTGTACCCACATCCCCAGCCCCAGGGCCAGTCTTTATGAGCCCATAGCTGCTTTTTATTTTATTTTTAATTATAAGAGCATTATTGAGATGAAATTCCTTTAGCATGCAAGTCACCCACTTTAAGCGCACAATTCTCTAGCATTTGGTATGTCATAGAACCGTGCAACCATCACCAGAATCAACTTTAGAACATTTCCATTGCTGGAAAATCTCCACCCTGTGCCCATTAGCCATGGCTCCCCTATTCCCTCTACCCCCGCCCCCTGCCCTAGGCAATCACTATCCTCCCTTCTGTCTCTGTGGATGTACCTATTATGGGTATTTCACATAATGAAGTCATACAATACAAAAGCCTTTTGTGACTGGCTCTTTCATGTTTTCAAGGTGCATCCATGTTGGAGCACACATCAGGATTTCATCCCTTTTTATGGCTGAATAGCATTCCATTCCGTGGATATACCACATTTCGTTTAATCATTCACCAGTTGATAGACATTGGGGTTATTTCCACTTTTGGCTTTTGTGAAGAATGCTGCTGTGAACATGTGTGTATGTTTTTTACGTGGATGCATGTTTTCAGTTCCCTTGAGTATATACAAAATTGCTGGATTGTTTGGTAACTCTAGGTTTAATCTTTTGAGGAACTGCCAGACCATTTTCCAAAGTGGCCGCCCCATTTTACGCTCTGCCAGCAACACATGAGGTTTCCAATTTCTTCATATCCTTGCTGACACTTGTTGTTGTCCTTTTTGATTATAGCATCCTAATAGGTGAGAAGTGGCATCTCATGGTTTTGATTTGCATTTCTCTAATGGCTAGTGATCTTGAGTATTTTTTCATGTGCTTTTTGGTCATTTCTATATCTTCTTTGGAGAAATGTCTATTCAGATGTTTTGCCTATTTTTGTATTGGATTGTTTTTTTATTATCGAGGTGTAAGAGTTCTTTATATATTCTGGATACAAGTTCCTTATAGGATATGTGATTTGTAAATAGGTTTCTCATTCTGTGTTATTTTCCTCCACTTTCTTGATGTTCTTTGAAGCATGAATTTTTAAATTTTGATGAAGGCCAGCTTATCTGTGTTTTCATTTGTTGCTTGCTCTTTTGGTGTCATATCTAACAATCCATTGTCTAATCCAAGGTCATGAAGAGTTACACATATGTTTTCTTTGCAAGAGTTTTATAGTTTCAGTTATTACATTTAGGTTGTTGGGTTGATATTTGTATACAGGGTGAGGTAAGGGTCCAACTTCATTCTTTCACATGTACATAGCCAGTCTGTCCTGGCACCATTGGTTAAAAGACTATTCTTTTCCCCATTTAATTTTCTTACACCCATTTTTTTTTTTTGAGCAGTGAGAATTTTTTACTTAAGGCAAAAAGTACACACTTGAAGAAAGAGGAGTGTGGGCAACCTCAGAGGCTCTTAAGGGCTTAGGATTTTGTCTTTTAAGGCTTTTAAGAATGGGGCACAGGGCTGGGGTGGGGATTGCTGGGTGTAGGCTTGATTTGTGGTCTCATGATGTTTCTTTCTGGTGGGAGACATTGTCACTATCCACAATCAGTCCTCTAGATAATTCTGTAAGATAAACTTAACACAAGGAATTTATTGATCCAGTTTCTCTCAAATATAGTGGTTACCTTCAAGCACTAGGAACCAAACATACCAGTTAGGACTGCTTGCCTACCTTAAGATAGGGTGGGTTATTGTCTGATAACCAAAGAATATGTTAGGAACCTCACCTCCTAACTCCCAGGGTTTTTTTTTTTTTTGGTATTGTTAATCTACAATTACATGTGCAACATTATTGTTACTAACCTTCCCACTTCTCAAGTCCCCCCACATACCCCATTACAGTCACTGTCCATCAGCGTAGTGAGATGCTATAGAATCACTGCTTGTCTTCTCTGAGTTGTACAGCCCTCCCCATGCCCCCCCCCCGACATTATGTCTGCTAATCGTAATGTCCGTTTTTCCCCCTTGTCCCTTCCTTCCCACCCATCCTCTGCAGTCCCTTTCCCTTTGGTAACTGTTAGTCCATTCTTGGGTTCTGTGAGTCTGCTGCTGTTTTGTTCCTTCAGTTTTTTTCTTTGTTCTTATACTCCACATATGAGTGAAATCATTTGGTACTTGTCTTTTTCCGCCTGGCTTATTTCACTGAGCATAATACTCTCTAGCTTCATCCATGTTGCCGCAAATGTCTGGATTTGTTTTCTTCTTATGGCTGAATAATATTCCATTGTGTATATGTACCACCTCTTCTTTATCCATTCATCTACTGATGGACACTTAGGTTGCTTCCATTTCTTGGCTATTGTAAATAGTGCTGTGATAAACATAGGGGTGCTTATGTCTTTTTCAAACTGGGCTGCTGCATTCTTAGGGTAAATTCCTAGGAGTGGAATTCCTGGGTCAAATGGTATTTCTATTTTGAGTTTTTTGAGGAATCTCCATACTGCTTTCCACAATGGTTGAACTAATTTACATTCCCACCAGCAGTGTAGGAGGGTTCCCTTTTCTCCACATCCTCGCCAACATTTGTTGTTGTTTGTGTTTTGGATGTTGGCCATCCTTATTGGTGTGAGGTGATATCTCATGGTGGTTTTAATTTGCATTTCTCTAATGATTAGTGATGTGGAGCATCTTTTCATGTGCCTGTTGGCCATCTGAATTTCTTCTTTAGAGAAGTGTGTATTCAGATCCTCTGCCCATTTTTTAATTGGATTATTTGCTTTTTGTTTGTTGAGGTGTGTGAGTTCTTTATATATTTTGGATGTCAACCCCTTATAAGATATGTCATTTATGAATATATTCTTCCATACTGTAGGATGCCTTTTTGTTCTACTGATGGTGTCCTTTGCTGTACAGAAGCTTTTCAGCTTGATATAGTCCCACTTGTTCATTTTTGCTTTAGTTTCCCTTGCCCGGGGAGATAGGTTCATGAAGAAGTTGCTCATGTTTATGTTCAAGAGATTTTTGCCTATGTTTTTCTTACACCCATTTTTGAAATTGGTTGACCAGAAATATGAGGGTTTATTTCTTGACCATCTCCTCCATTCCACTGCTCTGTATGTCTAACTCTTGTGCCAGTAATGAATTATCTTGTTGACTGCAGCTTTGTAGTAATTGTTGAAATCAGGAAATAAAAGGCCTCTAATTTTGTTTTGGTTATTCTGGGTTCCTTGAATATCCATATGATTTTTAGGTTCAGCCCATTGTTAAGAATTCAGCTGGAATTTTGATAGAGACTGCACTGAATCTGTAGATTAACCTGGGAAATATTGTCATCTTAATGTCTTCTGGCCTGTGAACATGGAATGTCAATTTTTAGGTCTTCTTCTACTTCTTCCAACAATTTTTGTAGTTTTTAGAGTGTAAGTTCTGCACTTATTTTGTTAAATTTATTCATAAGTATTTTATTTTTTGATACTATTGTAAATGGGATTGTTTCCTTAATTTCATTTTTGGATTGTTTCATTGCAAGTTTATAGAAATATCATTTGATTTTTATATATTGATCTTGCATCCTGCAATCATGCTGAACTGATTTATTAGCTCTAATAGTTTTACAGTGGATCCCTCAATATTTTCTATGTACAAGATCATGTCATCTACAGAGACATTTTGGTTCTTCCTTTCTAACATGGATACCTTCTATTTCATTTTTCTGCCTAAGTGCCCTGCCTAGAACCCTCAGTGCATCTAAGGGGTTCTACATGGACCCACATTCTATCTGTCCTCAGAGTCCTGAGCTGTCCTGCCCAGACCCTCACACACCTGGGGAGCTCCAGCTCTACAACCCAACCCCACCCATGGCCTTTGACCTCACCCTTCACCCGTCCTCACTCCAGAGTAGAGATAGGCGAGAGTTTCAGATTAGAATAAAGGAAATAATCCCAGAAATTGCGCAGGGATAAATGTTATGTCAAGCTCTGCCAAATTCCAGTACTCTAGCTAGGCCAGTGGCTTCAGAGAAAGCAGGAGAGTGCACGGTAACCCCGGGAGCCAGCAAGGAGTCGCCACACACAGACCAGGTGCTCTGGCTCTCAGTGGCTTTCACGGTGAGTTAGCTCTGGAGACTGCTACGCTGTGCACACTGCAAGAAGCTCTCAGCAACGCATGTGATAAATTCTCTCAAGGCAGCCTAGTGAACTTGATGGAGAAAGGTGGACTGTGGGGAAGTAGATTTAAAGATGGTGGTTTCCTTTTTTTTTTTTTAATTCAGAGAATGTACTACCTCAGTGTTGACCCTACTGAGCCTGTGCTAGCACCTGTTCTTCAGCACATCACCTGGTATGATGTAAATATCCTGAAGGCTCCATGGTCTCCCAAGCCTGAGTCACCCTGGGTTAAAGAAAGTCAATAAGCTTTTTATGGGCAGGACTTCTCAGGCCCTTTCTTGTATTATGTTCCCTGGGGGTTTTCAAGAAGGGGCTAACACGCTGTTTCCCACCTCAGTTTGACCAGGGAATTGTTGTCCTTGTGGACTCTCCTTGGCCCAGTGATCCCTTGCCATATTTCACCTTGGGAAATTCTTCACGGCAGGCCCCTGGGCTCAGTAATTATCTCCTGGCCTGGAAGGAGCCCCAGGAAGGCAGGGATCAGATGTGCTGGCAGGAGAAGAGCTATGGCTGGGCGCAGACCACGGAGTCAAAAACATCTCCAACAAGGTGTCAACACAGGGAGAGGCCAAAGTCAGATTACTGGGGAGAAAGAGCAAGGGGAGAATGGTGCCATTTCTGTGAGCATGCAGCACACACACACTCATGAGTTCTATATGTTTCCTATGGGTGCATATTCATGTGCATAAAAGAATAAAAGAAGTCTGATGGCTCTATTGCCAATGTCCATGGTTATATCTGGGAGGGAGGGCAGAAGGACCTCGGATGGGCTTTTTGCCGATTTTGGTCGTATGTGTATTTAGTTTTTTTTTTTTACAAGGATAAGATTTTCATGAATTTACTTGCAAAAAAATTAATTACAATGCCAAAAGGAAATAAAAATTTAAAGAAAAAGGAAATATTTGGAGGGGCTGGCAGGTGGAACCACTGCACCGAAACATAAACTCCCATATTTGGGTTCAGAGCAGGCAAGTGTTTCCTGGGACCCAGCCCCTACTGAGCCTGTGCTAGGGAAGGGCCCAGAACGAAATAAACCTCAGGTCTGGGTGCTCCTAGGGCAGCAGGGTGGGTCTGCATAGAAACAGACTTTCCTTTCACATGGGGAGAAAAATCTCTAGTTGCCCAGAGGGCAGGGGAGGGGATGGCAGAGCCTTGGGGATTGGTAGGGCTGGGAGCCAGGAACACCCAGGAAGACATGGATTTATGGAGGAGACGACACCTGGGCCAGGTCCTGAAAGTTGAGCAGGCATTGTACAGGTGAAGGAAGAGCATTCGAGGTAGAGAGAACAGCAGAGGCAAATGCTCAGAGGAGTTACTACTACTAATGGTAATTAACAATAATAATAATAGCAAGTACTTACCAAGTGCCAGTTTCTGCTCCAAGCACTTTAAGTGGACTTCACAGAAATATAACATGATAGGTCCTATACTGTCTTAATTTACACAGGAGGAAACCGAAGCAGAGAGATTAAGTGAACTTGCTGGGGATCACACAGCAGGCACCGGTATCTGAGCTCTTAACCACCATGCTTCTGGTGGCACCTCTGTGAGAGGGCGTGGGAGAGGTGCAGTTAGAATAGTGACAAGGGGTGCCAGACAACAGAGGAGGGGACAGTCCCTCTAGGTAATAATCCCCTGGGGCATGGAAGGGGAGGTGACCCTTTTCTGTGGGGGATGTGTTATCTGAGAAGGTGCATCTTACTGGGGGGTCTGCTAGGACCCCAGGGCCTCAGCACCAACTTATCTGCAGCAAAGAACAGCCGGCAGGGAAGGGGACCAGAAATGAGGCCACAGAGAGAGGCCTGACCATTGGAGACTGCCCCTCTGCAGGGGCAGCACAGGACAGGCATGTGTGAAGTGACAGGAAGCATAGTCACCAGATGACAAATGAGGGGGTCTCTGGGTCATGGCAGGTCATGAAGCCAGAGGAAGGCCCGACTCGTCCAGTCAGAGTCCCCAGGAACCAATGGGTGCTCTCCTGTGACAGAGGATGTGAGAAGCCTGGTGACTGTGTTGTTCTGCTGGGCTGGTGTCAGGGCCCAGGGCAAGAGTTCAGAGCAGAGCACCAAGGTCCTTCCAGGGTCCCCTGGATCTCTACCTAGAGAGGAGGCTTGGGGTGCTGGTTTGGAGAGACCCTGGAGATTCCACAGGAAGTGAAGAGGCCCCTCACCCAACTTGGGAATCACCACTGGCTCCTCCATGGAGACCAGAAGGCAGCCAGCCCTCAGCACCCTCATCACACTGTCCCCAAAGGGGACACTTGTCTGAAGTGTAGAGGGTGGAAGGGACTTGCTTGCTGTGGCCACCAGGCTTGGCAGAGTGGAGCTTGCACCCTGGCACTGGGAGTCCCTGGATGAAGTCCCCTGGCTCTCTGCTCTCCCTGCTAGGGAGGAGGGCATGGTGGGGGCCATCCCACTTCTGTCCAGAAACTTCCTGGCTATAGAACCTCTCCCACCATGGGACATTTCTGAGGCTGAGGATGGACTGGGGACTGCTGACCCTATACCCAGGGCAGCACCTCTCTCTTTGGCTGGAAGCTCACCCCCTACCTAAGACACCTGCCCCTCCAGCTGCTGAGGAGCTCAGAGTATGGCAAGCTCAGAATTTGGAGAGTGTGGGTATCTGGGATACTTCTGCCTACCCGCCCCCCCCCCACCTGTGAAATACTTTTTGGGCATCAACATCTTAAAGGGGATGTCCCTAGACTGCCACCTCCCTGACTCAGCCTCCCCAAGGAAAAATGACCCCCCAAGTCCTGGGCCCATTGGGAAGCTGGCGAGATGGGGTGTGGGTAAAACTGTAACATTTCCAGAATATCTCACCTGGCTTTAGAATATCTGCATATCAATAGGCGTTCAGAGGTGGAAAGAAGTATGGCTTTAGTGCATTTGCATCATTCCTCAGGCAGGGAGAGAAGTTCATCTGCATATCAGTGGGTAAGGAGGGCTTATCTGTACCGGAGTGGTGAGGGGAGGGCCGGTTTTGCTTCTGCTGGAGCAGGAGAGAGAGAAGGGCCCTGGATTGCAGTTTGTGAGCAATAAACGGATTTTAAACTTTATTTCTCCCTTTGACTGATTTCGGTTTTAAGAGGTATTTTGCCCCGGGATTTCCTCTTCCCGGACTTACATGGGGTAAGGAGCCTGAGGAGCAGCTGGGCTGGCCACCTTCCCATTCCCCAGCTGCTACCAGCAGATAGTTCCTTATCGCTGTTGTGTCTTGCTGCCAGCTGGGGCCTTTTTGATCTCCAGACTCAGCCGGGAGCTGGCCAGAGCAGGCTAGAGCTCCCCTTTGCCCTGCTCTTTGCAGCCCCTCTGACCTTCTTGCCCTCCTGTCAGGCCCCCAGGGGCTGAAGAACCAGCTCACGAATCTGTCTGACCGTGCCGAGCCGTGGGCACTGCCACAGAGCCTCATGCAGCACAGGCCTGCGCCCCAGACTGACTTCATTGCCTCTTTCCTGGCAAGCTGGGAGCCCCCTAAGCCTGCATTTGCTCATCTGAAACATGGGCACCTGGGTTCTTCCTGGCAGGTTGGGGTCATAGGGAATGGTAGTATGGATGGGAGCACAGGAGGCCCTTGCCTTCCACCAGGGTCCCCGGGGCCCGGCTACTTCCCTTGTGGCTATGTGGCTTTGGACATTCTCAGTGCTGGCTCTTACCCCAGCCCCCAGGGTGTGGTATGCCCAGGTCCTTCCTGCAGCCTACAGGGACAGGCATGGCCAACAGACCAGGAGCCTGGAGGCCCCAGCTCCCCTCTTTGTGCTCCCCTGCTCTGTGGTCTCAGGCAGGACCCCCACCCTCCAGCCTGGCCCATGTGGTTGGCTTCAGTTTGTCGTATCTGTGAAATGAGTAGGTTGGTTTGGGTGGGTTTTGGAGCCTTTTCTGCGATCCCCAACCCCTGGCACACAGGCCAACCCCCCAGCTACACCTCCCTCCTCCCATCTCCTGAGCCACAGCCCCGCCAGGGGCGACAGGAATGACAGGATCACCGAGCCCAGGGAGCTGAATGTGGACACTTAAAGCTTAAAGCAGCTGGGCTCTGCCTGGTGGGGATGATGGAGTGGTGCCAAGCCCTGGGCAGTGGGGCCAGACGACCCGAGTTTGGATCCAGGTGCCACCCCTGACTGGCCTCAGTGCTAACGGAGGAAGTGGAGGCTCACTGACAGGCTGGTAGGATCGCAGAGAAGCTTTCCTGAGGGTGAGGGATTTCCACTGTACCACACAGGCGACTCAGCCTGGAAGGCCAGGGCATGGCTGGGTCTCAGGCAGTCTTGGTGGCCCTAGCCATCAGATCCTGGTGACCTTGGCCTTCCTCCCCGGCCCTCTAAACTCCCCTCTCCCTGCCGTGGCCGCCCCTTGCCTCTGCTCTGCACCAGGATGGGAGCTCCTGCCCTTTCTCCCTTCTCCTCCAGGGCCCAGGCCCTCTGCCTTCCTCCTTCCCCTGCTTCTCCAGCTTCAAAATAAACCAGTGCAAAGAAATGGTCTCTTGGAAAGACTTGTCTCACAGGTGGATGCACTCTTCAGCCCAGAACAGGGTGAAGATGTAGGCTTCAGGCTGGACCCTGGTGGGCCCTGGTGGGCCTGGGCTGCCTGTGGCATTTGGGCATCCACTGTGGCCCTCTCAGTAAGCCCTCCCCGGGTGCCTGGCACCTGCTGTGAGCTCAGTGCTGTGTTTGGACAGTTTGCTGTGATTCACACAGCAACCCAAGGGAGGAATTGTTTCTACTCTCACTTTACAGGTAGGAAAAACGAGGCGCAGCTGGTTAAGTTGCTTGCCCCAAACCACAGGGGCCAGGACTTAAATCCGAGTCCACTGGCCCCAAAGCCCAAGCTCTGAGCCATAATACTGACGCGTGTGGTCGAATCACTCTGGTCTCTGAACCCCAGTTCTCTCTTCTATAAAATGGCACGGCATGTCCCTCAAAGGGCTGTTCAAAGACTTGATAGTGTCCCAACTTTAAAGGGTCTGCCCTAGTGCCTGGTATGTATGCTCTTTGTGTTCTTTTTACTTTGGAGTTGAATTTCCCAGTGCCCCCTGGATCTGACCCCACAAAATCTGGCTATACTGCTGGTTGGAGCAGCCGTGCGATGGGGGAGGGTAGGCCCCGCACGATGCGCCCTCTGCGCCCCCTGCGCCCCCATGAGGGCCTGGCAGCTCCAGCCCTACCCACACCTAGTCTTCCCCACCTAGTGTGGGCGTGCTCTCCCTGATGTGGCCCATATCCAGCCTGCCAGAGCCCTCTGTAGCCCAGCCCAGCCCCTTCCCCTAGGAGCGGAGGACCCTTTGAGGAATCCGGGAGGTGGTTGTCCATTCCAGCTGCCCCTGAGGCTGCCTTGGAGGACCGAAGCAGGCAGGATGGGGTGCCCAGAGCCCCTCCTCTGCCTCAGCACCGAGCTGAGGCTGCTCCTCACGTCCCCTCTGCCTCCAAGAGTCACTTGCCCCATGGGCTGCCCTCACCTCACCTCGCCCTGAGAGAACAGGAGCCACCGGACAGGGGTTCCCCTTTTCTTTTCAACCCACAATTCACACACCTCCATTTCCTCATCTCCTGGTGCAGGTAGGGAAAGGTCCCTCTTCTCCAAGGCCAACGCTTCCTCTTGAGCCTGGGCCCCATGCCCTCCACCTTCTTGAGGACTTCATGTGATATTGCCCCTCCGTCTGTCCCACTCAACCCAGGACATGACCTAGGGCCTTCCAGCTGCGTCCCATCCTTGTGCCCTGCCAAGGCTGAACTTCTCCACTTGCATCTACTTCCTCTCCAACCTGACTTTGCCCTTCTTTTCTTCATCTGCTCCAGCCAGATGCCCACCGCCAGGTGCCAGGTCCATGGCCACCGCTGTGTCCCCGTCTTGCTTCACCTCGTTCCTTCGGGGCCGGTGTCTCCTCCCAGCCTCCTCCAGGTGGGAGTGGCGCCTCGCCCTCCCTGGCTTTCTGCACACCGAGATGATCCTCCAGGCCCTGGCTTTGTGTCCCCGCTTCTCCCCAGCAGCCAACTTGGTGTCTCCACATGGGTGTGTCCCAGGCACCCCAAACTCGTCAGGAACCAAATGGAGTTTTCAGCTATCTCTTTGTCCCCAAGTCTCAATAAATATCACCCCTGTCCCTCAGCCACTTGTTGCAGAAATCGGGGCCTGAGAGTGACTCCCTTTGCCACCTGCTCCGAACCAGCCCAGTAGTCGGGCCCCCAAAGCCATCTTGTTTGCGTGTCTGCTTCTCCCTGCCCCCGGGTTGGTCCTTTGCCACGGGCATCTCCCCCTGGACCTCCTGCCTGGGCCCCTGCGTTTCCTGGTCCTCTCTAGCCAGCTCTTCCCAGTGAAGAGGACCCTTGTAAAATGGTGAATGGAGCCATGCCCTCAGCCTTCAGAGGCTCCCATCCAGACACCGCACCAGGGCCCTGCCTGCCTCTGCCCCTGTTCCGCATGTGGTCACCCCCGACTGCTCTGACTGCTGCCGCCACACCACACACACGCCCAGCACGCCCAGCACGCCCAGCACGCACGCACACACATCGGGCCCCAGCGCCTTTGGACTTGCTGCTCCCTCTGCTCCCATGTGGCTCCCAGGGCGGCCTCTGTGCCTGCCCCGGCTCATCTGCCACGGCCTGTGGACTGCCTCCGTTCCGGGCTCTCCTTCCTTGCACTCTCCTGCGGCGTAGGGGTCCGGTCTCATCTCATTACACACAGAACAGTGGCAAGAGTCCCAAACCTGAAGGGCGTCAGGCCAGACAAGAGCTTGCTCTTTTGTGTCCCTCAGGGCTCCACCGTCTGAGGGCTGTCCTGCCAGGGAGAGCTGCGGGACGCTGTGCTGTGTGTCCGCAGCTTCCTTCAGACTGGGCTTCCTCCTTGCCACAGCTGTGCAGGGAAAACATCAGAACCAGAGCGACCTGGGCTTGCATCTGACCCTGCTGTACACTACCTGGGGACGCTCGGCCGCTGACCCAAGCTCTCTGAACCTTAGTTTCCTTGTCTACAAAACAGGCTGATAAGTACCTACATATAGGGCCGTGAAGATGAAGCAAGTCAGCATTTGTAGAATGCCTGACTCCTGGCGGGCCAGCAACAAAGGTCATTTGTATTACAATTATGGGGCCCTTGGTCAGGGAGGGCACCTCAGTGTGGTAGGTGGCTGGGGACCAGATGTCAGGCCCGCAAACGTGCCTGCTGAATGTGCAGCCCAGGGCTTCTGTGGGGGAAGACGGAGGTGCTTCCTTGCCTTCCAACAGCCAGCATGCCAAGCAGGCTCGGAAAGCACTGCGGACCCCTGTGTGTTATTCTGGCCTGACTGCGGTGGGACTCCTCTGGCAGAGGGTTAGCGGCGGGATACATGGCCAGGATTAGGGTGTGTAGGGATAGCTTCCAAGGTCAGGTGGGACAAGTTCAGGGGCCTGGCAGAAGAGGTAGGAGCAGGTAACTGGAGGGGCAGGAGAAGGGCTCCACGTGGGCCAAGGCTAGGGGATGAGCAAGGTTTGCTACAAATGGGGGACAGTCTGGCATGAGGTGAGACTCCACGCTGGGGAGTTGGAGGTGAAGCTGGGAAGCAATGTTGGCCTTCATGGTCCAGCCAAGGCAAAAGGGAGGGAAGGGCAGAGGAGAAAGTGGCCCTTTAACACACATGGTCTCATACCCTGAGTAGCTTTACCACCACTTACACTTGAGGAAACTAGGGCTCAGAGAGGTCAAGTGACCTGCCCAAGGTCACACAGCTGCCCTCAGTTGTAGATGCCAGATTTAATCTGGAAAGCAGCAAAAAACCATTAGGGGAAGGTTTTTAGGCTGGGCAGGGCATGGAGAGAGCAGCATGAGCTGGGCAGAGGTGAGGGGTAGGTGGGCTGTAGAAGGCAGGGGTCTTGGAAAGCCTGAGTGGGTTAGAGGATGGAGGGATGAAGGGAGAGGGTGTAGACTGGGAGACGACTGGCCTCTGCACTCCAGAGGGGCAGGTGACTCCAATTTTTGTATTTCTGGCACCTCCCAGCTGCAACTCTGTGCCTGGGCTCTGATATTCTCCTTCCCACTTGCCTGCTCTCACCCACTGAGAGCCTTCGTGCTGAGGGCTGGGCTGGCCTCCAGGGCCCAAGGCTGTCTTCTGGTCCAGACCCAGAGAACAAGGCCCAGGGCTGTATGCTTGCCACCGAGCCTCCCGTTTCTCAGCCTGGTTGGTCGAGCGCACATGTGCCCCAGGCCGCAGTGTGGCGGTGCGGTCTGCTGCACCTACACACAGAAAGATCCACTTCAAGGGGCCCCAGGAGGTGCACCTCTCTAGGCAGCCTCCACATTTTCCCACCAACCTGCCCCAGGGGTGGCTTCTGCCCTAGACCTCCATCCAGGAGCTGGTTTGTAAAGAGAAACAGAGACTGTTGGTGGCTTCCTGCCTAATCCAGACACAACACTGATCCAAAAAGCAAGTGGGATGGGAGTGGGGAGGCGGGAGGTGTGTACAGAAGGCTAGCAAACCCGGGCAAAGGCTGGGCGCGGCCGGCAGGTGGGCTGGGAGGGGAGAGGGGGTTACTTCATCTCTCCACAGCATCCTTTTGTCTGCACTAAGGATCAAGTGATGGGCTCACCCCAGTGCCAGGCGCGGGAAAACCATTTGGGAAAGATGTGCAGATGATGAAACAGGTTCAGAGAGGCTCCGCTACTTGCCCGGGGACACTGACCAGCACATGGCAGGGCCTGGGTTTAACATAGTCCTGAGGAAGGCCAGAGGCCCAGGAAACCTGAATCCCTGGAGCTGCCTCTTCCTCCCGTCCCCTGGCCTGCCTGTTTGGGGCTGGCTGGCTTGGCTTTGGGAAGGCCATGCCCTTCCCAGTATCCATGGGTTGACTCCGCTGAGGACCCTTCGTGGTTCCCAGGGTGAACTGATGGTGGGCTGAGCATCGTCCCTCCTGTCTGCGTGCCAGGCACCTCCCCCAAGTCTTCTATGCAGAAGGAGCAATTTCTTCCACAATCCTGTTGTGCAGTGGTTACTCCCATGGTTGGCAACCGGCTTTAACGGTAATGTTTGTTTTGAATTTGAGTATGTTTGTTGGAGAGCGATGCCTTGAGGAGAAGGGCAGGTGAGGCAGCGAGTCGGGTGGAGGGGCAGCCTGCCCAGCGCCCCACCTGTGTGCCGAACCACACTGCGCAGGGTTGCCTCTACTTGGTGGACCCCCTCTCCCAGCCCCATGCGGACCCTCTGCTGGAGCCACACGGAGAGGGACTCAGGCGCATCTGGCAGGTGAGCTGACCCAAGAGGCAGGAAAGACGACTGCGGTCCTGGTCAGTTTTACCCTTGGCTTGCTGGGCAATCTTAGGACCGGATCCCTTCGCCCCTCCTCCTCAGACTCGGAGAGAAAACACACGTCAAGTGCTTGTCAAATCCTTTCACGTAGGTGGCCAACCACCCCTTTTCTTCCTGGGACTGCCCCAGTTTTAGCACTGAAAGTCCATCACTCGGGAGACCCTCTGTCTTCAGTAAACTGGGACAGTTGGTTACCTTACAGGCCTCAGGTGCATTATCTCCTAGGGCCCAGGATTCCCAGAAGGTGGAGCAAGTCTCGGGCATCATCCCATTTCACAGGCGTGAAAGCGAAGTTGGCAGAACATCAGTTTTAGGTGGCGAGATATCCTGCTGTCATTGTTGCAAGATGAAGTGCTTTGAAACACACAGAGACCTAAGCCGGAGCACAGGACAGGCATGGTGTGGGTCCTGCTTTGACCTTTCCACCCCGTGGGGCTGCTTGAGGTGGAAGCAGGGACCCGGGAATGAGAGTTGGCCCTGAGCAGACTGTGTGCTCTGGGGATTTACCCTGAGTGCCTTGGGCCTGACCCAGTCAGTCCTGCAAATGAGAGACAGTTCCTCCAGGCAACGGGGCCCCACCCGAAAAGGTGCTGTTGGAAGCAGGAGCCCAGAGCCCCCACCTCTCACAGGGAATGCTGCCTGAGCTGGCTGCCCTGTGCAAGTCTGTGGAACCTCCGTGTTCAGTAACTGACTCATGAAAAAAATAGGAGAGCCCATTTTGTGCCAGGCTCTGGGGACCTGATGAGGAGCAAGAGATGCAGTCCCCGCCTTTGTGGAGCTGGCACTCCAGGGGGACACACATGAACTGTCAGAGAGAGGGTGATTTAATTGCAGCTCTGGTCAGTGCCTGAAGGAGAAAGGGTGCATATGCAGGGGGCCTCAAGAAGGGCATTTATACTGATATCCCAAGGATGGTGAGCGAGCTGCAGGGAAAGCACTACGCGGCTGTGACTAGGCTGCCCCCTTTTTCGCTGTGTGACCTTGGGCAAGTCACTTGGCCTCTCTGAGACTCGGTGCCCTGCCATACTGCGGAGATGGTTTACATCTCCTCCCAGTCAGTGGAAAGCTTCAGTGAGCACTAGGGGAAGCCCCTGCCTTAGAGGGGCAGCTACATTTGATGGGCTACCTGTGTGCCTGGCTGTGCCTGCCCAGGGGAGATGAAGAGACCTGGTGGGGACCCTCCACCCATGGTGCTGGCCCAAGAGCAACCTCCACCCAGAGGAGTCACCTGGCCCTACTCCAGCCAGCAGCTGGAGACGGCGCGACTACTCCAGAGAGACGAGGCTAGCGAAGGCTGAACAATTAGAGCACAATTATGGACTTAATTGTGTCCTCTTGCTTTGGGCCTGCAGGTATCTCCCTTGAGCCCAGCAGCTAGTTTGTCGTTCCTGCCACTAGGGCTTGTCATGAATTTCTAAAATTTCAAGCTCTACACTGTGTCCTCAAAATGTGGACCCCAGATCATTGGTGTCAGTCTCACCTGGGGACTTGTACAAATGAGGATCCTTGGGCTCCCACCCAGACCAGCTGACACAGGGGCCGGGCAGGGACAGCTGTCCGGGTGATGCCAGCGCTCTCAAGCTTGAGAACCACCAGGCTGTAAGGTTTCAGACTTTTCAAAGCTCCACTCACTCCCTGTTACCAATGATAGGAATAGTAACAGCAGGTGCCCATGCATGTTGCGCGTTTTCTGTGTGCTACCCTGTCCTGAGCACCTTACATCCATTGTCTCCTAATAGCCTGGCAGTCATGGTTATCACCCCATGTCAAAGAAGGGCAAACTGGAACTTGGCCAGGCCACACGGCTGGCAGTGGCAGAGCCAGCATTTGCACCCAGGCACGGGGCTCTAGCGGCAGCACGAGCTGCCAGACCACCCCGAGGTTCAGCAGGCTGTGATGACGCGGCCAAAGGCCCACAGCTTGTGAGCTAGCCAGGGCCTGGACGTCCGGCTCTACCATTCACTTAGCTTTGCATCCACGGGCAAAGAACATCATTGGCCTCAGTTTCCCCATCTGCAGAAAGGGGACAGTAGCATCCACCACGTGGGATGATTGTGAGCATTCCATGAGGTAATGAAAGGAATAGCCGGTGGTCCAGAGATGCACAGGTGCTGGGGGCTCCCCTTTTTCTTGGAACTTGCAAAGAGAGGTAACTGGTGCCTCAGTTTAGCACCAAGGGAAGGAAATTTCTGGACCAGGGTCTATATACCTACAAGTTGGATGATAGAGGCATTCTGACCAGAGGAGGCAGTGGGGTATGGTGGAGGGGGCAGGGCCTGAGGCCCTAGAGACCGAGTTTGAACCTCAGTCTGCTGGACTCACTGTGCAGCCCTTGGCAGGTTACTGAACCCCTCTGGGCTCACATTCTCATCTGTGTGAAAGGGCCAAGCCTATGTCATCCCACGGAAGACTGTGGGCTGTGGGCTGTGGTGATGCTAAGTAGGGCTGCCTGTGAGCCGGCTGGCGTGCGGGTCAGTCGGTTCTCAGGCCCCACCTTACCTGGCCACTGTCCCCACCCCCAACACTCCCAACTCGAGCCACCAAGAATAGGCACAACTCCCAAGTACGAGAGTTGATCTCTCCACCTCAGTTTCTCTCTGAAAAGGGAGCGTAATTGGATCTTGATGCAGATAAGCCTAGCACAGGGCCACACTGCACCACTTGCTGGGTCTGTGGGCTCCCGGGGGCAGGTGGGCATTCCCCTGGGGCTCTCAAGGGCTGTCTCCAGGAAGGGCACTGGGTTTCCAGGGTTATCTACTGGAGCTTTGGGAGGATGTCAGGCAGCTGGAAGGCAGAAGCTGGCCTCCCAGGCTGGGGATGCCTGGGAGTGAGCTCAGCCAGGTCCCTCCCGAGCCCCGGATGGAAGATGGTGAGATAGCCAGTTGAGTCTACTCACCTCCGGAAGACACAACAGAGGGGCCCAGGAAGGCAGCGCTGAGGTGGGGAACTGTGCACTGACCTCATCACGTCTGCCGCCCGATAGGGCCCACCGAGGCTTCGTGTGAACTCTCCCTTCCTTCTCACGCTCCCCGTCAGGCTGCCGGGTCTGGGCAGGACCATGGCCTCAGCCAGGGGTTGGTGGGAGAGAGTCTATTCCACTGGGAACATGAATCCACTCCTTCTCCCTTTCCTTGCAGCATCAGGTGCGGCAGGAGTATGGGCTTCCCACGGGCCTGGGCTCACATCGGGCTGTCGCCACCCAGCTGTGTGACTTTGGACTGGCCACACCGCTGCTCTGAGCTGGATTTTCATGTGCTAGTGAAGCTAGGCCTTGATGACTGTGGCCCTGCAGGTCTTCTGGCACACAATAGATGCTCATCCTGTTGTTGATTTTTCAAACTGAGCACCTACTGTGTGCCACAGAGGGGATGGGGAGATTGGGCTGACAAGACTATCACTCTCAGAGAGCCCTTTCCCCAGCTGGGCAATCCAGCTGTCCCCACAAGCAGCCACACCAGGGCACTTGTTTGCCATGGCCAAACCCATGTATGCCCTTATAAGTCTCCTTGACATTTCACAAGCTGCTGCCATGTCCTGGTGTCTATCTGCTCTGGGGGCCCCATCTAGGGCTGTGGGCTGGGCCCCTGGATTGGGGAGTCTGGCCTTGCAGGGCTCTGCACCTGGCCTCTGGGTCTCCCACCAGGCAGTCTAGTGGCGTCTGCTCCCATCCCCTTCCCCACCTGCCTTGGAGAGGCTGGGGTTAGGAGGGCTCTGCCTGGCAGAGGAGGCCACAGAGTCAAGGCCTCCGGTTCTTCAGGCCTCAGACCAGTCATCTGCAGAGGCTTGGGAGACCCAAGTCCTGGTCACAGGGGAAGTGTAGAGTTTGGACTCAACCAGACCCATCTTCTCATCTGAGGACAAGCTCTGAAAAAAGCTGGGGTCAGCAGCCTGACTCAGACCCCCTGGTTTGGGCCAGACTGGAGAGCAAGTGTGCCTTCTGCAGGAGGAAGAAGGTAGGCACCCTGCACATGAGTTTGCTTTTAAATGCTGCGTTCACACTTTCCTCCAGCCCCTGCAGAAGGTCCCCAAGGACAGGTCCCTGACCTGCTTTTAGAAGGCCCACAGGGGAAGGAAGCGCCCTGTGATTCACAAAGCATTTCCAGCTCTGAGCTGGGGCTTCCTGCACCATTGCTGCTAGAAAAATGTCACTGGGAACGCAGATGCTCTATCTGGGAGGGGCGGCTAGGTTGGGCTGGGGGTTGTGGGGGAGGAGGCTGGAGGCCTGGCATAGGGAATGCAAATCGGCATCATGAATTATGCATCAGCCAAAGCTTCTCACACAT